>JACEFZ010020630.1:0-10092 GCA_014155875.1 Cepaea nemoralis | reverse complement strand
CATTAAACTATGTTTTCACCCACAGTCATTTTTCTTACAGTCATGTTTGTGTGTTTCTGGATGTTACTTTTTACGGTAATAAAGGGGTCCTTGCATGTGGCTTTTCTTGATCTCTGTGACATCTTGAATTATATAAATAACTGTGTCATCTTCATCATATGTCAATGTGTCATGTTAAGCTTACATCAGATGTCACTGTCAATGGTCAATGTCCCTCTAGTCTAGGTGGTGGGATAGTGAGAACAAACATTATTATAAACACAACATTACACGAGCCACGAGTGTACACAGATATGAATTACTTGGGTATCTGTATTTATGCTCATTATGCAAATTAGGCATCTTCATAAAAAAAAAAAAAAAAATGGCAGATGCAATGTCTAAATAAATGGGAAACATTTTATGTGGTGAATTGTTTCAACTATCTCAGAACCGTCATAACATCTGATGGGAGGTGTCTTGTAGAGATTAGAGCAAGAATCACCATGACAAAAGCAGACTTTTGCCAGATTGAAAACCAAAAACAGTCTATTGCAGTGAGAACAAAATGTTCAGACACAATATAGAGCCTATACTGATGTCTGCAGGTGAAGCACAGACAATAAACAAGCCGAGATATGTCTAACAGCAGTTGACATTTAATTTCTGAGGACAATGCAAAAAATACCATGAACAGACAGAAAAACAATGAGGTTCCAAGAAACAAATACAAACTGTAAATTGATCAGACGTGATATTTTTGGTGGCGTGTTATGAGAAATAGACGTTCACATTTAATGACAACTGGAAACTGGATGGAGGAAGAGCAGGAGGAAGAGGCAGAGATAGATACCTGAACAGACTGATGACATGTCATCACTGGGACATGATCTCACCTGGACAGACTGGCCACATGGCATCACTGGGACATGATCTCACCTGGACAGACTGGCCACATGGCATCACTGGGACATGATCTCACCTGGACAGACTGGCCACATGTCATCACTGGGATATGATCTCACCTGGACAGACTGGCCACATGTCATCACTGGGACATGATCTCACCTGGAGAGACTGGCCACATGGCATCACTGGGACATGATCTCACCTGGACAGACTAGCTATATGGCATCACTGGGACATGACCACAGACCTGATCTCACCCACACTGACTGTTCTGTGGCCGAGGGGTTACCAATGCAATTTGTAATCCCTCATACCGCGTTCAAAACACAACACCCACACAGGGGGACAGAAAGTACTTTCTCCAGATCGCACAGGAAACAGAGGGAGGCTTAGATACACATGGAGAAGACAATCAGAGGTGACAGATCTGGGGCGGGCATGGAGGGAGATGGCAACAGATAGAAGGACTGGACATCAGTTGGTTGACATCCATTGCTCCACAGGGGATAACAAGTGGAATAGAAGGCAGCTGGCCATGTGTCAATGTTACACTTATTCCCTTCATGTGTCAATGTTACACTTATTCCCTTCATGTGTCAATGGTACACATATTCCCTTCATGTGTCAATGGTACACATATTCCTTTCATGTGTCATTGGTACACTTATTCCTTTCATGTGTCAATGGTACACTTATTCCCTTCATGTGTCAATGGTACACATATTCTTTTCATGTGTCATTGGTACACTTATTCCTTCATGTGTCAATGGTACACTTATTCCTTCATGTGTCAGTGTTACATTTATTCCCTTCATGTGTCACTGTTACACTTATTCCTTTGTGCATCAATGGTACACTTATTCCTTCATGTGTCAATTTTAAAGTATTCTTTCAACCAGTCCATGTCAGTGAGCTCCATTTGGAGGTTTAAACTTTGGTGTCAATGTTTCTGTTGTCAAATGTCCCATTATTTACTTCTTGTCTCTAGCAGTCAGTTAATGCCAATCTATGGGTTTATCCTCACTTAACCCACACATAAAACAGTCATGTTTTATATCAATATAAATGTGCAAATGTTGGTATGATGCGCTGGAATGTTGGCTCAGCGCTGGGGGTACGGCTACAATGTCCAACCACAGCCAACTTTCAGAATCTGTACCCAAAGGCTGTTTCTGCCAAACCTCAGACCGGATGAAATCATCAGCATTGACTGCTGGTTTGTGTCGAAAGAGGGTTTTCGACCAGGACTTTACTTCCAACCAATCAGATGGTCACCATCCAGATATACTATTTTGGCCGCCGCACAATGTATCCATTTCTGACACTCACTTTCTTTTTACCTTTGTGGGAAGACCACATAAAAATCTGGCGTGGGGATAAGAAAAATGTAAAAAGGTAAACTGACATGAGAGTGATAAAAAGGCAACACTGACATCTAAAGAGTAGAAGAGGAGAGGTAAAATACTTCAAACTGTCCTGTGTCACACTTGGTGTGCAGGCAGGCTTCAGGCGCATCTGCAGCAGAGAGTTGGCAAATTCTGAAAATGTTGCAGAGACAGAAAACTGTCTCATTATCTGGCCACTCTCACACTGTTGGTTATGACGACGCGCTCGTGTGAAGCTCCTGCACCCTGTGTCCTAAATGATGGGCCGGGAGAACTGTGCATAGGTCACACTGTAATCCTTGAAGCTGACCAAGTGGTGGTCATGGCGCAGGTAGCCCTCCATGGTGTCCAGCTGTTCCAGGTGTCTGTGTGAATCTCGAGCAACAGAGGCCTAGTTGAGAACCACAAATCACATTAATATCCATTCATGTGTACATCTAATGATCACTGTTAGGGGTAGACATGTCTAAATAATCACAGTTATTGAATGTATGTGTAGCATTATAAATGTGACTGATTATAACAAATTGCCATGATTGTGAGAATGTGATCTACTACAATCATATAGTCAAGCAATGCTAGATACACAGAACACATGTGCACAGTTAAACATATATAGAACTCTGTGACATGACCTGTACATAGAACTCTGTGACATGACCTGTGTAGAGACAATGCTAAACTGTACAGCCAAATAAAACGGTTAAACATGGCATTGTGTTTTCACAGTGTGGTGTGCATAAAGTGGAGACGGGTGGAATCAAGACATATGACTGGTCAAGAACACAGGACATGTGGTTGAGGAGATGTGCTGCGACAGACATTCGGAACAAAGACTTTCATAGCAGAGACTGGGGTGGTCAAGAACACAGGACATGTGGTTATGGAGAGACATCACCTGCACAGCATATGATGATAATCACCAGCCATAATGTGGCTGGAAGTGTTCACAAAACCATAAGGACACAGCCATGAGTAGTGCAGTGGGTGTGTTAGCCAAGCTGACAGCTAACTGTGCAGATAATGTCATGAGCCCAGTGGGAGGACTTTGTGACTGCAGTATCTTCCTAACGTAGGACATGTCTACAACATTAGCAATGTCAAACAGACCCTGAATGTAGTCTCTTCACTGTGACTGCAGTATCTTCCTGACGTAGGACATGTCCACAACATTAGCAATGTCAGAGCCTGCATGTAGTCTCCAGAACGTCACCTCCTGTCACACATCTCTTCTACTTCTGCTGCCCTTTCATCACCCATTGGCCCTCGCCAAGCCTTTTTTCCATTTCCTTAGACTCGTTCATGGGTGTTTGGGTTCTGCAGCTGAAGTGTTCTACAGGACAGAGTTAGCCAACGCCAAGCTAAACCCTTCTCTGTGGCCTCTGACAACATGCGTGACATTGTTCCACTGTTAGTGTTCTTTGCTTCCTCTAGAGTTCCCAGTTGTATATCATAGACATGTATGAGATCCTGAATGTCAAACACTTACTTTGTTGGCGATGACAGTCAAGAGAAACTTGCCAGGGCTGAAGATCTGCAGGACTTTTTTGATGAGGTCATTGTAGGATTCCTGCAATAGTCACACCACACACACATGGAGACACATTAATCCCATCACTAGTTACACACACATGGAGACACATTAATCCCATCACTAGTTACACACACATGGAGACACATTAATCCCATCACTAGTTACACACACATGGAGACACATTAATCCCATCACTAGTTACACACACATGGAGACACATTAATCCCATCACTAGTTACACACACATGGAGACACATTAATCCCATCACTAGTTAGTCACACATGGAGACACATTAATCCCATCACTAGTTAGTCACACACACATGGAGACACATTAATCCCATCACTAGTTACACACACACAAGGAGACACATTAATCCCATCACTAGTTAGTCATACTCACATGGAGACGCATTAATCCCATCACTAGTTAGTCACACACACAAGGAGACACATCCCATCACTAGTTAGTCACACACATATGGAGACATTAATCCCATCACTAGTTAGTCACACACACATGAGACACATTAATCCCATCACTAGTTAGTCACACACACATGGAGACACATTAATCCTATCACTAGTTAGTCACACACACATGGAGACACATTAATCCTATCACTAGTTAGTCACACACACATGGAGACACATTAATCCTATCACTAGTTAGTCACACACACATGGAGACTCATTAATCCTATCACTAGTTAGTCACACACACATGGAGACTCATTAATCCTATCACTAGTTAGTCACACACACATGGAGACACATTAATCCTATCACTAGTTAGTCACACACACATGGAGACACATTAATCCGATCACTTGTTAGTCACACACACATGGAGACACATTAATCCCATCACTAGTTAGTCACACACACATGGAGACACATTAATCCCATCACTAGTTAGTCACACACACATGGAGACACATTAATCCTATCACTAGTTAGTCACACACACATGGAGACTCATTAATCCTATCACTAGTTAGTCACACACACATGGAGACACATTAATCCCATCACTAGTTAGTCACACACACATGGAGACACATTAATCCCATCACTAGTTAGTCACACACACACATGGAGACACATTAATCCCTTCACTAGTTAGTCACACACACACATGGAGACACATTAATCCTATCACTAGTTAGTCACACACACACATGGAGACACATTAATCCCATCACTAGTTAGTCACACCACACATGGAGACACATTAATCCCATCACTAGTTAGTCACACACACACATGGAGACACATTAATCCCATCACTAGTTAGTCACACACACACATGGAGACACATTAATCCCATCACTAGTTAGTCACACACACACATGGAGACACATTAATCCCATCACTAGTTAGTCACACACACACATGGAGACACATTAATCCCATCACTAGTAGTCACACACACACATGGAGACACATTAATCCCTCACTAGTTAGTCACACACACACATGGAGACACATAATCCCCTCACTAGTTAGTCACACACCACACATGGAGACACATTAATCCCATCACTAGTTAGTCACACACACACATGGAGACACATTAATCCCATCACTAGTTAGTCACACACACACATGGAGACACATTAATCCCATCACTAGTTAGTCACACACACACATGGAGACACCATTAATCCCATCACTAGTTAGTCACACACACACATGGAGACACATTAATCCCATCACTAGTTAGTCACACACACACATGGAGACACATTAATCCCATCACTAGTTAGTCACACACACACATGGAGACCACATTAATCCCATCACTAGTTAGTCACACACACATGGAGACACATTAATCCCATCACTAGTTAGTCACACACACATGGAGGACACATTAATCCTATCACTAGTTAGTCACACACACATGGAGGACTCATTAATCCTATCACTAGTTAGTCACACACACATGGAGACACATTAATCCCATCACTAGTTAGTCACACACACATGGAGACACATTAATCCCATCACTAGTTAGTCACACACACACATGGAGACACATTAATCCCATCACTAGTAGTCACACACACACATGGAGACACATTAATCCTATCACTAGTTAGTCACACACACACATGGAGACACATTAATCCCATCACTAGTTAGTCACACACACACATGGAGACACATTAATCCCATCACTAGTTAGTCACACACACACATGGAGACACATTAATCCCATCACTAGTTAGTCACACACACACATGGAGACACATTAATCCCATCACTAGTTAGTCACACACACACATGGAGACACATTAATCCCATCACTAGGTTAGTCACACACACACATGGAGACACATTAATCCCATCACTAGTTAGTCACACACACACATGGAGACACATTAATCCCATCACTAGTTAGTCACACACACACATGGAGACACATTAATCCCATCACTAGTTAGTCACACACACACATGGAGACACATTAATCCCATCACTAGTTAGTCACACACACATGGAGACACATTAATCCCATCACTTGTTAGTCACACACACATGGAGACACATTAATCCCATCACTAGTTAGTCACACACACATGGAGACACATTAATCCCATCACTAGTTAGTCACACACACATGGAGACACATTAATCCCATCACTAGTTAGTCAAATTCAAGACAGTCATCTTCTTGTGCCTTTTATATCCCTCCTCTCCCTGGAGGAAAGGCGCTCTACCAAGTCAGGCCAGCCTCTCATGTCTGTTGCAGCTTCCTCCATGTCCTCCCCATATAATTTATGTCTCTAATTCTCATCTCTGTGTGTCTTTAGGTCTCTCTTTCTATTTATGTTTGCCTTGTGGGATCCAGAGAAAGGACCTTCCAGTGATACTATTATGAGTTATCTCAATTGTCCTATTCAGCGCCAGCGTTGTTTCCTCACAGCTTGATTCGCTGCATTCTACCTAGTTCTCTATGTAAGCTTGGCATCAGTGATTCTGTCATGTTAGTTCAGCCTTTCTATTCTAGGCAGACACCAGTTATAGTATGTGTGTAGTTTATCAGTCATTGTAAGATACATTACTTCAGGCTGGACTGGACACACCAAATGTTGACCTGAACTCACCCTCACATGAGAGTGCCCCTCCACACAAATGTCTGACTGTAAATGTCAGATAGATTATGTCAGGCTGGACACACCAAATGTTGACCTGATCTCACCCTGACATGAGAGTGTCCACCACACAAATATCTGACAGTATATGTAAGCTAGATTACACCAGGCTGGACACACCAAACGTTCACCTGAACTCACCCTCACATGAGTGTCCCCACACAAATGTCTGACAGTAAATGTCAGCTAGATTACGTCGGGCTGGACTCACCTGGGGAGCATTAGTCTCAAAACTGACGTAGCTGCACTGGGACTCTGGGGTGACATGAATGGTGATGTAGCAGCCCTGATGTGGAACAAACAACAGCATATACATCATCATCTTTCACATGGTAATCTATAAACACACATAAATAAACACACACACACATACATACACATACACACACACACACACATATATATATATATATATATATATATAATATAATTGGGGTCAATTCTTTACAGATGGAGGTCAACATGGCTGAGAAGTTTTATGCACTGAAACTTTCTCTTCCGACCACAACCTAGTGGGTTCCTTTCAACCATGGGTCAGTTGGACTCAAACGTTGACATCATGTCCTGACTTGTGGATGTAAATAACCTCAGAGGTCAGGGTGGGTTCACCCAATGGTGGGGGACACTGGTAACATGCAACATCAGTCCAGTGCACTGACTGACAATAGCTACTGCTAGTTGTAGTTGTCGCAAATGTGTGGAGTACACGCGAGTTCAATGTAAGCCAACACACACAAAATCAACTAAGCCAATGCTGGTTGTGAAGGTGAAATATGTCTAGGATAACATGTGCTAAACAAACAGCATTCCAGGAGACAGAGACAAATCTCACATGAACAGTGAACTGTAGAGATGACTGATGTCTGAAGGACATACCTCAGGGAGATGTCCGTTCATGGAGTACCCACAAGGCTCAAACAGAACAGCCCCAATCATCAGGCCAGGAATGATATCACTGATGCCAGATCTCTGAAATGTATACAATACAGACAGATGGATACAGGCTCAATTTTTTATCTCATCTCCTCATGTTCTAGACTCTTGCTGCCTTAGTTAGACTCTTAGGACATTTCTAAGTGAATATAAACTACAGTATCAAGTGTCTAGGTGAGTATAAACTACAGTAGTGAGTATCTAGGTGAGTATAAGCTACAGCAGTGAGTGACTAGGTGAGTATAAGCTACAGTAGTGAGTGTCTATGTGAGTATAAGCTACAGTAGTGAGTGTCTATGTGAGTATAAGCTACAGTAGCGAGTGTCTAGGTGAGTATAAGCTACAGTAGTGGGTGTCTAGGTGAGTATAAGCTACAGTACTGAGTGTCTAGGTGAGTATAAGCTATAGTAGTGTCTAGGTGAGTATAAGCTACAGTGAGTGTCTAGGTGAGTATAAGCTACAGAAGTGAGTGTCTAGGTGAGTATAAGCTACAGTAGTGAGTGTCTATGTGAGTATAAGCTACAGTAGTGAGTGTCTATGTGAGTATAAGCTACAGTAGTGAGTGTCTATGTGAGTATAAGCTACAGTAGTGAGTGTCTAGGTGAGTATAAGCTACAGTGAGTGTCTAGGTGAATATAAACTACAGTAGCAAGTGTCTATGTGAGTATAAGCTACAGTGGCAAGTGTTTAGGTGAGTATAAGCTACAGCAGTGTCTATGTGAGTATCTATGTGAGTATAAGCTACAGTAGTGAGTGTCTATGTGAACATAAGCTACAGTAGTGAGTGTCTATGTGAGTATAAGCTACAGTAGTGAGTGTCTAGGTGAATATAAGCTACAGTAGCAAGTGTCTATGTGAGTATAAGCTGCAGTAGCAAGTGTCTAAGTGAGTATAAGCTACAGTGAGTGTCTAGGTGAGTATAAGCTACAGTAGTGAGTGTCTAGGTGACTATAAGCTACAGTAGTGAGTGTCTAGGTGAGTATAAGCTACAGTGAGTGTCTAGGTGAGTATAAGCTACAGTAGTGAGTGTCTAGGTGAGTATAAGCTACAGTGAGTGACTAGGTGAGTATAAGCTACAGTAGTGAGTGTCTATGTGAGTATAAGCTACAGTAGTGAGTGTCTATGTGAGTATAAGTTACAGTAGCAAGTGTCTAAGTGAGTATAAGCTACAGTGTGTCTAGGTGAGTATAAGCTACAGTAGTGAGTGTCTAGGTGAGTATAAGCTACAGTGAGTGACTAGGTGAGTATAAGCTACAGTAGTGAGTGTCTATGTGAGTATAAGCTACAGTAGTGAGTGTCTAGGTGAGTATAAGCTACAGTGAATGTCTAGGTGAGTATAAGCTACAGTAGTGAGTGTCTAGGTGAGTATAAGCTACAGTAGCAAGTGTCTAAGTGAGTATAAGCTACAGTGAGTGTCTAGGTGAGTATAAGCTACAGTAGTGAGTGTCTAGGTGAGTATAAGCTACAGTGAGTGACTAGGTGAGTATAAGCTACAGTAGTGAGTGTCTATGTAAGTATAAGCTACAGTATTGAGTGTCTAGGTGAGTATAAGCTACAGTGAGTGTCTAGGTGAGTATAAGCTACAGTAGTGAGTGTCTAGGTGAGTATAAGCTACAGTGAGTGTCTAGGTGAGTATAAGCTACAGTGAGTGTCTAGGTGAGTATAAGCTACAGTAGTGAGTGTCTAGGTGAGTATAAGCTACAGTAGTGAGTGTCTAAGTGAGTATAATCTACAGTAGTGAGTGTCTATGTGAGTATAAGCTACAGTAGTGAGTGTCTAGGTGAGTATAAGCTACAGTAGTGAGTGTCTAGGTGAGTATAAGCTACAGTAGTGAGTGTCTAGGTGAGTATAAACTACGGTGAGTGTCTAGGTGGGTAAAAGCTACAATGAGTGTCTAGGTGAGTATAAGCTACAGTGAGTGTCTAGGTGAGTATAAGCTACAGTGAGTGTCTAGGTGAGTATAAGCTACAGTAGCAAGTGTCTATGTGAGTATAAGCTACAGTAGCAAGTTTCTATGTGAGTATAAGCTACAGTAGTAAGTGTCTAGGTGAGTATAAGCTACAGTAGCAAGTGTCTAGGTGAGTGTAAGCTACAGTAGGCAAGTTGTCTAGGACATGTCTAGGTGAGTAAAAAGTTACAGTACAAAGTTGTAGGAAATTCAAAGGTGAATGTAAAAATTTGGGTTTCGGGA
>JACEFZ010020629.1:0-13042 GCA_014155875.1 Cepaea nemoralis | reverse complement strand
GTGCTATGCAGGGAATTGTGGCAACTCCAAAAGAGGTTCCCAAGCGCAGTGATATATCTTTCATTACCTCGACTGGGAATCAATCATTCCCAGTAGCAATTTTCACTGAAAGCCACACCATTTTGTTTTTTTTCTCCCTGCCCTTTTCCCTTTCCCAAAAAAAAGGTTTTAATTTGTTTCCCTGAGTGACCCTTTCTCAGCGAGGCGAGTCTCCTGCAGGCCAGCAAAATCAATGTTAAGACGATTGAGTTCAGCATCAATCACAGCCGTTTTTCAATATTTGTCAAGCCAGTGGAAAATCCTGGACACATGGTTCTCACGTTCCAGGTTGCAAGCCGTAGCTTGAGGTTTCTATTCTTTATATTAGTACCTGGTGTATTGGTTTTACAGCCTGCGATTTAGATTTTGTCCTAGCCACAAGCACCCATTGAAGCAGGCAGGCTGTGGCGGATCAGCACCCAATTGGCTGGGGACTGCTCAGCTTGAGGCGGGCGGTAGCTGATCAGTGACACCTGTAGGTGTCTCCCACCGTCAGAGGCAACGCGTGGCGCCCCATGTCTACGCCATCTGACAAGGACTTATAACCCGTAACAGTTGCCTCTCGCTTTGATTCCGAGACCGGTTAAGATTAGGGATGGAGTTATTGCCTCTCCATAGCACAAAGCCTGGGCTAAAATAAAGAAACCACGTGTTGCCCATGCAGCATGATCCCTCTCTCGGCCTGCCTAGTTCACTCCAGAGGAAAGTTGACACCCCTACATCTGGAACAAGACAAGCTGCAGAAGCTGCCGGATCAGCAAAGCAATGCTCTAACTGTCCGCCTGTCGGAGCTTCGATCCTAGACCAGCTGCCAACCAAGGCTTAGGGCATGGTCTGCCCTGTCATGACTTCTTTTGTCTTTGGGTTGCATTTCCTCGCACCAGGATAAGGCTAGTACCCTCCCAATTGCGCTCTTCCGCCCGAAGCCGTTGGCACAATGTGGGGTGTCGAGTTTTTTACGTAATAAAATTTAATTTTGTAATTTAAATTATAATTTATATATAGCGAGGGGACTTACCTTAAGAAAATTTATATCAAGGGACATAACTTTTAGTAGCATTGCTATATATTTTATATATAATTGTTGCATTATTATCAAAGTTTTATAAAATGTTTGTCTACACTTATTTACAGGCATATGCGTTATAATATATAATGATAAAATCTTTAAGGCATTTTTAAAGCTTTCATAAAAATAATGCATCAATTTTAAATACGTGAAAATTTTCTAACTCATCTTTTTATTTTTCTTCGACATCTATACAGTCATCCCAGCATTTATTGGGTTTTCGTGATATCTTGGTAAGTTTACGTTCAGTAGTTTCAGATTTCCCTATTTAGTTATTGGGATGAAGATTGTTCTCTTCCAGTCTGTTCGCCATATTTCCGGAAACGGGAACGGGAGCTTATATGACTACCAATATGAATTAAATGAGGCGCTATCCACCAGGGACTGGGCGAAGCCGGGGCGGGTCGTCTTTTTTTGGGAACAGGAACGGGAGCAGGGGCCGAATATGAATTAAAAGAGATGCTCCCCGCCAGGGGCTGGGCGAAGCTGGCCAGGTTGTCTTTTTTTGGGAACGGGAACGAGGGCAGGGGCCGAATATGAATTAAATGAGGACGCTCCCCGCCAGGGGCTGGGCGAAGCCGGGGTGGGTCGTCTTTTTTGGGAACGGAACGGGAGCAGAGGCCGAATATTATTAAATGAGATACTCCCCGCCAGGTGCTGGGCGAAGCCGGTCCGGGTCAGCTAGTGGTGTGTGTGTGTGTGTGTGTGTGTGTGTGGTGGTGTGTGTGTGTGTGTGTGTGTGAGTATATATATATATATATATATATATATATATATATATATATATATATATATATATTGTGTGTGTGTGTGTGTGTGTGTTCGCCAAAGGGTAGGAGCACAACTACTGCTGGTAGCAGTCACGACGTGCATACTGTCTAAATTAGAATAGCAGACACGTGCACACGTCTTAATGTGACAACAGGAATATTGTAATGCGACATCTTCTAAATGAGAACAACAACAGTCCACCACGGTAGATACCACGGATATTTGTAATGTAGACACTTTCTCAATTATAATAACAGGGGTACACACATCTTATTGTAACAATAGGAGTATTTGTAGCGTGACATCTTCTACATGAGAATTTAACTCTTTTTTACGGTTGACGTCAGCGATATTTTTAATGTGAAGACTTTCTAAATCAGAATAACTGAAGTAGGACAATGCTTTTAATAGCGACAAATGACATTTGAAAAGTAAATATATAATCATCATCATCAAGTGCCTGCCAGCTGGCGTAGGCGTTCATGGCTCTCCATAGAACTCGGTCTTTGGGCGTTCTGGATCAACTCTGCTGATGGTATTCCTCAATGCCACCGTCTCAATCCATCCAGCATAATTTCTCTTGGTCTGCTTCTGGAATAATAGAAGCGTTGTTAGTCTTACGCCCATCATCATAATCATTAGTATTACGTGCCTTGTCAAATGGTACTGGCTATCATGCCTCTACACAGATCGCGCTCTTTTGTGCTCTTGATAGATTATATTGATCCTACTGCTCAGTGCCATCTTAGACAGTCCGGCATGATTTCTCTCTGTCTGCCCCTTTCTCTACCAGCGCGGCTCTATCTGGTGCCCCTGTCTCTGCCAGCACGGCTCTATCTGGTGTCCCTGTCTCTGCCAGCACGGCTCTATCTGGTGCCCCTGTCTCTGCCAGCACGGTTTTACCTGGTGCCCCTGTCTCTGCCAGCACGGTTTTACCTGGTGTCTCTGTCTCTGCCAGCACGGTTTTACCTGGTGCCCCTGTCTCTGCCAGCACGGCTCTATCTGGTGCCCCTGTCTCTGCCAGCACGGCTCTATCTGGTGCCCCTGTCTCTGCCAGCACGGCTCTATCTGGTGTCCCTGTCTCTGCCAGCACGGTTTTACATGGTGTCCCTGTCTCTGCCAGCACGGCTCTATCTGGTGCCCCTTTCTCTGCTAGCACGGCTCTATCTGGTGCCCCTGTCTCTGCCAGCACGGCTCTATCTGGTGTCCCTGTCTCTGCCAGCACGGTTTTATCTGGTGCCCCTGTCTCTGCCAGCACGGTTTTACCTGGTGCCCCTGTCTCTGCCAGCACGGCTCTATCTGGTGTCCCTGTCTCTGCCAGCACGGTTTTACCTGGTGTCCCTGTCTCTGCCAGCACGGCTCTATCTGGTGTCCCTGTCTCTGCCAGCACGGTTTTACCTGGTGTACCTGTCTCTGCCAGCACGGCTCTATATGGTGCCCCTGTCTCTGCCAGCACGGTTTTACCTGGTGTTCCTGTCTCTGCCAGCACGGTTTTACCTGGTGCCCCTGTCTCTGCCAGCACGGCTCTACCTGGTGCCCCTGTCTCTGCCAGCACGGTTTTATCTGGTGTCCCTGTCTCTGCCAGCACGGCTCTATCTGGTGCCCCTGTCTCTGCCAGCACGGTTTTACCTGGTGTCCCTGTCTCTGCCAGCACAGCTCTATCTGGTGCCCCTGTCTCTGCCAGCACGGCTCTATCTTGTGTCCCTGTCTCTGCCAGCACGGCTCTATCTGGTGTCCCTGTCTCTGCCAGCACGGCTCTATCTGGTGCCCCTGTCTCTGCCAGCACGGCTCTATCTTGTGTCCCTGTCTCTGCCAGCATGGCTCTATCTGGTGCCCCTGTCTCTGCCAGGACGGCTCTACCTGGTGTCCCTGTCTCTGCCAGCACGGTTTTACCTGGTGTCCCTGTCTCTGCCAGCACGGTTCTATCTGGTGCCCCTGCCTCTGCCAGCACGGCTCTATCTTGTGTCCCTGTCTCTGCCAGCACGGCTCTATCTGGTGCCCCTGCCTCTGCCAGCACGGCTCTATCTGGTGCCCCTGTCTCTGCCAGCACGGCTCTATCTTGTGTCCCTGTCTCTGCCAGCATGCCTCTGCCAGCACGGTTTTACCTGGTGTCCCTGTCTCTGCCAGCACGGTTTTACCTGGTGTTCCTGTCTCTGCCAGCACGGTTTTACCTGGTGCCCCTGTCTCTGCCAGCACGGCTCTATCTGGTGTCCCTGTCTCTGCCAGCACGGCTCTATCTGGTGCCTCTGTCTCTGCCAGCACGGCTCTATCTTGTGTCCCTGTCTCTGCAGCATGGCTCTATCTGGTGCCCCTGTCTCTGCCAGGACGGCTCTACCTGGTGTACCTGTCTCTGCCAGCACGGTTTTACCTGGTGTCCCTGTCTCTGCCAGCACGGTTTTACCTGGTGTTCCTGTCTCTGCCAGCACGGCTCTATCTGGTGCCCCTGTCTCTGCCAGCACGGCTCTATCTGGTGCCCCTGTCTCTGCCAGCACGGCTCTATCTGGTGCCCCTGTCTCTGCCAGCACGGCTCTATCTGTTGTCCCTGTCTCTGCCAGCACGGTTTTACCTGGTGCCCCTGTCTCTGCCAGCACGGTTTTACCTGATGCCCCTGTCTCTGCCAGCATGGTTTTACCTGGTGTCTCTGTCTCTGCCAGCACGGTTTTACATGGTGTTCCTGTCTCTGCCAGCACGGTTTTACCTGGTGCCCCTGTCTCTGCCAGCACGGCTCTATCTGGTGCCCCTGTCTCTGCCAGCACGGCTCTATATGGTGTCCCTCTCTCTGCCAGCACGGCTCTATCTGGTGTCCCTGTCTCTGCCAACACGGCTCTATCTGGTGTCCCTGTCTCTGCCAGCACGGTTTTACCTGGTGTCCCTGTATCTGCCAGCACGGCTCTATCTGGTGTCCCTGTCTCTGCCAGCATGGGTTTTACCTGGTGTCCCTAGTCTCTACCAGCATGGTTCTACCTGGTGTCCCTGTCTCTGCCAGCACGGCTCTATCTGGTGTCCCTGTCTCTGCCAGCACGGCTCTATATGGTGTCCCTCTCTCTGCCAGCACGGCTCTGTCTGGTGTCCCTGTCTCTGCCAACACGGTTTTACCTGGTGCCCCTGTCTCTGCCAGCACGGCTCTATCTGGTGTCCCTGTCTCTGCCAGCACGGTTTTACCTGGTGTCCCTGTCTCTGTCAGCACGGTTTTACCTGGTGTCCCTGTCTCTGCCAGCACGGTTTTACCTGGTGCCCCTGTCTCTGCCAGCACGGCTCTATATGGTGCCCCTGTCTCTGCCAGCACGGTTTTACCTGGTGTTCCTGTCTCTGCCAGCACGGTTTTACCTGGTGCCCCTGTCTCTGCCAGCACGGCTCTACCTGGTGCCCCTGTCTCTGCCAGCACGGTTTTATCTGGTGTCCCTGTCTCTGCCAGCACGGTTTTACCTGGTGCCCCTGTCTCTGCCAGCACGGCTCTATCTGGTGCCCCTGTCTCTGCCAGCACGGTTTTACCTGGTGCCCCTGTCTCTGCCAACACGGTTTTACTTGGTGACCCTGTCTCTGCCAGCAAGGTTTTATCTGGTGCCCCTGTCTCTGACAGCACGGTTTTACCTGGTGCCCCTGTCTCTGCCAGCACGGTTTTACCTGGTGCCCCTGTCTCTGCCAGCACGGTTTTACCTGGTGTCCCTGTCTCTGCCAGCACAGCTCTATCTGGTGCCCCTGTCTCTGCCAGCATGGCTCTATCTTGTGTCCCTGTCTCTGCCAGCACGGTTTTACCTGGTGCCCCTGTCTCTGCCAGCACAGCTCTATCTGGTGCCCCTGTCTCTGCCAGCATGGCTCTATCTTGTGTCCCTGTCTCTGCCAGCACGGTTTTTACTGGTGTTCCTGTCTCTGCCAGCACGGCTCTATCTGGTGCCCCTGTCTCTGCCAGCACGGTTTTACCTGGTGCCCCTGTCTCTGCCAGCACGGCTCTATCTTGTGTCCCTGTCTCTGCCAGCATGGCTCTATCTGGTGCCCCTGTCTCTGCCAGCACGGCTCTACCTGGTGTCCCTGTCTCTGCCAGCACGGTTTTACCTGGTGTCCCTGTCTCTGCCAGCACGGTTTTACCTGGTGTTCCTGTCTCTGCCAGCACGGCTCTATCTGGTGCCCTGTCTCTGCCAGCACGGCTCTATCTGGTGTCCCTGTCTCTGCCAGCAAGGTTTTATCTGGTGCCCCTGTCTCTGACAGCACGGTTTTACCTGGTGCCCCTGTCTCTGCCAGCACGGTTTTACCTGGTGCCCCTGCCTCTGCCAGCACGGTTTTACCTGGTGTCCCTGTCTCTGCCAGCACAGCTCTATCTGGTGCCCCTGTCTCTGCCAGCACGGCTCTATCTGGAGCCCCTGTCTCTGCCAGCACGGCTCTACCTGGTGTCCCTGTCTCTGCCAGCACGGTTTTACCTGGTGTCCCTGTCTCTGCCAGCACGGTTTTACCCGGTGCCCCTGTCTCTGCCAGCACGGCTTTATCTGGTACCCCTGTCTCTGCCAGCACGGCTCTATCTGGTGCCCCTGTCTCTGCCAGCACGGCTCTATCTGGTGCCCCTGTCTCTGCCAGCACGGCTCTATCTGTTGTCCCTGTCTCTGCCAGCACGGTTTTACCTGGTGCCCCTGTCTCTGCCAGCACGGTTTTACCTGATGCCCCTGTCTCTGCCAGCACGGTTTTACCTGGTGTCCCTGTCTCTGCCAGCACGGCTCTATATGGTGTCCCTCTCTCTGCCAGCACGGCTCTATCTGGTGTCCCTGTCTCTGCCAGCACGGTTTTACCTGGTGTCCCTGTCTCTGCCAGCACGGTTTTACCTGGTGTCCCTGTCTCTGCCAGCACGGTTTTACCTGGTGCCCCTGTCTCTGCCAGCACGGTTTTACCTGGTGTCCCTGTCTCTGCCAGCACGGTTTTACCTGGTGTCCCTGTCTCTGCAGCACGGTGTTACCTGGTGTCCCTGTCTCTGCCAGCACGGTTTTACCTGGTGCCCCTGTCTCTGCAGCACGGTGTTACCTGGTGTCCCTGTCTCTGCCAGCACGGTTTTACCTGGTGCCCCTGTCTCTGCCAGCACGGTTTTACCTGGTGTCCCTGTCTCTGCCAGCACGGTTTTACCTGGTGTCCCTGTCTCTGCAGCACGGTGTTAACCTGGTGTCCCTGTCTCTGCCAGCACGGTTTTACCTGGTGCCCCTGTCTCTGCCAGCACGGTTTTACCTGTGTCCCTGTCTCTGCCCAGCGCGGCTCTATCTGGTGTCCCTGTCTCTGCCAGGCACGGCTCTATCTGGGGTCCCTGTCCTCTGCCAGCACGGCTCTATCTGGTGCCCCTGTCTCTGCCAGCACGGTTTTAACTGTGTCCCCTGTCTCTGCCAGCACGGCTCTATCTGGTGTCCCTGTCTCTGCCAGCACGGCTCTATATGATGCCCCTGTCTCTGCCAGCACGGCTCTATCTGGTGCCCCTGTCTCTGCCAGCACAGCTCTATCTGATGTCCCTGTCTCTGCCAGCACGGCTCTATCTGGTGCCCCTGTCTCTGCCAGCACGGCTCTATCTGATGCCCCTGTCTCTGCCAGCACGGCTCTATATGGTGCCCCTGTCTCTGCCAGCACGGTTTTACCTGGTGCCCCTGTCTCTGCCAGCACGGTTTTACCTGGTGTCCCTGTCTCTGCCAGCACGGCTCTATCTGATGTCCCTGTCTCTGCCAGCACGGCTCTATCTGATGTCCCTGTCTCTGCCAGCACGGTTTTACCTGGTGTCCCTGTCTCTGCCAGAACGGTTTTACCTGGTGTCCCTGTCTCTGCCAGCACGGTTTTACCTGGTGCCCCTGTCTCTGCCAGCACAGCTCTATCTGATGTCCCTGTCTCTGCCAGGACGGTTTTACCTGGTGCCCCTGTCTCTGCCAGCACGGTTCTACCTGGTGCCCCTGTCTCTGTCAGCACGGTTTACCTGGTGCCCCTGTCTCCGCCAGCACGGTTTTACCTGGTGTCCCTGTCTCTGCCAGCACGGCTCTATCTGGTGCCCCTGTCTCTGCCAGCACGGTTTTACCTGGTGCCCCCTGTCTCTGCCAGCACGGTTTTACCTGGTGGGGGGGGGGGGGGGGGGGGGGGGGGGGGGGGGGGGGGGCACGGCTCTATCTGGTGTACCTGTCTCAGCCAGCACGGCTCTACCTGGTGCCCCTGTCTTGCCAGCACGGTTTTACCTGGTGTCCCTGTCTCTGCCGCACGGTTTTACCTGGTGCCCCTGTCTCTGCCAGCACGTTTTACCTGGTGTCCTGTCTCTGCCAGCACGGCTTCTGGTGCCCCTGTCTCTGCCAGCACGGCTCTATCTGGTGCCCTGTCTCTCGGTTTTACCTGTGCCCTGTCTCTGCCAGCACGGTTTACTGTGCCCCTGTCTCTGCCAGCACGGCTCTACGGTGCCCCTGTCTCTGCCAGCACGGTTTTATCTGGTGTCCCTGTCTCTGCCAGCACGGTTTTACCTGGTGCCCCTGTCTCTGCCAGCACGGCTCTTCTGGTGTCCCTGTCTCTGCCAGCACGTTTCCTTGTGCCCCTGTCTCTGCCACACGGCTTCTATTGGTGCCCCTGTCTCTGCCAGCACGGTTTTATCCTGGTGCCCCTGTCTCTGCCAGCACGGTTTTACCTGGTGCCCCTGTCTCTGCCAGCCACGGCTCTCCTGGTGCCCCTGTCTCTGCCAGCACGGTTTATCTGGTGCCCTGTCTCTGCGCACGTTTTACCGGTGCCTGTCTCTGCCAGCACGGTTCTATCTGGTCCCTGTCTCTGCCAGCACGGTCTACCTGGTGCCCCTGTCTCTGCCACCACGGTTTTACTGGTTCCTTGTCTCTGCCAGCACGGCTTTATCTGGTGCCCTGTCTCTGCCAGCACGGTCTATCTGGTGCCCCTGTCTCTGCCAGCACGGTTTTACCTGGTGCCCCTGCCTCTGCCAGCACGGTTTTACCTGGTTCCCTGTCTCTGCCAGCACGGTTTACTGGTGCCCCTGTCTCTGCCAGCACGGCTCTATCTGGTGCCCTGTCTCTGCCAGCACGGTTTTACTGGTGTCCCTGTCTCTGCCAGCACGGTTTTATCTGGTGCCCCTGTCTCTGCCAGCACGGTTTTACCTGGTGCCCCTGCTCTGCCAGCACGGCTTTTCCTGGTCCCCCCTCTGCCAGCACGGTTCTACTGGTGCCCCTGTCTCTGCCAGCACGGCTCTATCTGGTGCCCCTGTCTCTGCCAGCACGGTTTTACCTGGTGTCCCTGTCTCTGCCAGCACGGTTTTCTGGTGCCCCTGTCTCTCCAGCACGGCTCTATCTGGTGCCCCTGTCTCTGCCAGCACGGCTCTATCTGGTGTCCCTGTCTCTGCCAGCACGGTCTATCTGGTGCCCTGTCTCTGCCAGCACGGTTTTACTGGTGCCCCTGTCTCTGCCAGCACGGTTTTACCTGGTGCCCCTGTCTCTGCCAGCACGGTTTTACCTGGTGTCCCTGTCTCTGCCAGCACGGCTCTATCTGGTGCCCCTGTCTCTGCCAGCACGGCTCTACTGGTGTCCCTGTCTCTGCCAGCACGGCTTTACCTGGTGCCCCTGTCTCTGCCAGCACGGTTCTTCCTGGTGCCCCTGTCTCTGCCAGCACGGTTTACCTGGTGCCCCTGTCCTCTGCCAGCACGGCTCTATCTGGTGTCCCTGTCTCTGCCAGCACGGTTTTATCCTTGTGCCCCTGTCTCTGCCAGCACGGTTTTACCTGATGCCCCTGTCTCTGCCAGCACGGTTTTACCTGGTGGCCCCTGTCCTCTGCCAGCACGGTTTTATCTGGTGTCCCCTGTCTCTGCCAGCACGGCTCTATCTGGTGTCCCTGTCTCTGCCAGCACGGTTTTACCTGGTGTCCCTGTCTCTGCCAGCACGGCTCTTCATGGTGTCCTCTGTCTCTGCCAGCACGGTTTTACATGGTGTTCCCTGTCTTCTGCCAGCACGGTTTTACCTGGTGCCCCTGTCTCTGCCGAGCACGGCTCTATCCTGGTGCCCCTGTCTCTGCCAGCACGGCTTCTACTCTGGTGTCCCTGTCTCTGCCAGCACGGTTTTACCTGAGTGCCCCTGTCTCTGCCAGCACGGTTTTACCTGGTGTCCCCTGTCTCTGCCAGCACGGCTTCTATCCTGGTGCCCCTGTCTCTGCCAGCACGGCTCTACTGGTGTCCCTGTCTCTGCCAGCACGGCTCTTCTGGTGTCCCTGTCTCTGCCAGCACGGTTTTATGGTGCCCTGTCTCTGCCAGCACGGTTTTACCTGGTGTCCCTGTCTCTGCCACCGGCTTTTTCTGGTGTCCCTGTCTCTGCCAGCGGTTTTCTGGTGCCCGTCTCTTGCCGGCTCTACTGGTGCCCTGTCTCTGCCAGCACGGTTTTACCTGGTGTCCCTGTCTCTGCCAGCACGGTTTACCTGTGCCCTGTCTCTGCCAGCACGGTTTACCTGGTGCCCTGTTTGCCAGCAGGTTTTCCTGGTGCCCTGCCTCTGCCAGCACGGTTTTACCTGGTGTCCCTGTCTCTGCCAGCACGGTTTACTGGTGTCCCTGTCTCTGCCAGCACGGTTTTATCTGGTGTCCCTGTCTCTGCCAGCACGGTTACCTGGTGTCCCTGCCCTCTGCCAGCACGGTTCTATCTTGTCCCTGTCTCTAAGCCGCTCTATCTGTGCCCCTGTCTCTGCCAGCACGGCTCTATCTGTGTCCCTGTCTCTGCCAGCACGGCTCTATCTGATGCCCCTGTCTCTGCCAGCACGGCTCTACCTGGTGTCCCTGTCTCTGCCAGCCCGGCTCTTACTGGTGTCCCTCTCTCTGCAGCACGGCTCTATCTGGTGCCCCTGTCTCTGCCAGCACGGCTCTACTGGTGTCCCTGTCTCTGCCAGCACGGTTTACTGGTGTCCCTGTCTCTGCCAGCACGGTTTTACCTGGTGCCCCTGTCTCTGCCAGCACGGTTTACCTGGTGTCCTCGTCTCTGCCAGCACGGCTCTATATGGTGCCCCTGTCTCTGCCAGCACGGCTCTATCTGGTGCCCTGTCTCTTCCAGCACGCTTTTACTGGTGTCCCCTGTCTCTGCCAGCACGGCTCTTATCTGGTTGCCCCTGTCTCTGCCAGCACGGCTCTATCTGATTGCCCCGTCTCTGCCAGCACGGCTCTATCTGGTGCCCCTGTCCTCTGCAAGCACGGTTTTTACCTGGTGCCCTGTCTCTGCCAGCACGGTCTCTACGCTGGTGCCCCTGTCTCTGCCAGCACGGTTTACCTGGATGTCCCTGTCTCTGCCCACACGGCTCTTACTGATGTCCCTGTCTCTGCCAAGCACGGTTTCTATCTGGTGTCCCTGTCTCTGCCAGCACGGTTTTACTGGTGCCCCTGTCCTCTGCCAGCACGGTTTTACTGGTGTCCCCTGTCCTCTGCCAGCACGGTTTTACCTGGTGCCCTTGTCTCTGCCAGCACGGTTCTACTTGGTGTCCCCTGTCCTCTGCCAGCACGGCTTATCTGTGCCCCTGTCTCTGCCAGCACGGTTCTTACTGTGTCCCTGTCTCTGCCAGCACTGGCTATATCTGGATGGCCCCTGTCTCTGCCAGCACGGTTTTCACCTGGTGCCCTGTCTCTGCCAGCACGGTCTCTATACTTGGTGTCCCTGTCTCTGCCAGCACGGCTCTATCTGGTGGCCCTGTCTCTGCCAGCACGGCTCTACCTGGTGTCCATGTCTCTGCCAGCACGGTTTTACCTGGTGTCCCTGTCTCTGCCAGCACGGTTTACTGGTGTTCCTGTCTCTGCCAGCACGGCTCTATCTGGTGCCCCTGTCTCTGTCAGCACGGCTCTATCTGGTGTCCCTGTCTCTGCCAGCAGGGTTTTATCTGGTGCCCCTGTCTCTGACAGCACGGTTTTACCTGGTGCCCCTGTCTCTGCCAGCACGGTTTTACCTGGTGCCCCTGCCTCTGCCAGCACGGTTTTACCTGGTGTCCCTGTCTCTGCCAGCACAGCTCTATCTGGTGCCCCTGTCTCTGCCAGCACGGCTCTACCTGGTGTCCCTGTCTCTGCCAGCACGGCTTTATCTGGTGCCCCTGTCTCTGCCAGCACGGCTCTATCTGGTGCCCCTGTCTCTGCCAGCACGGCTCTATCTGGTGCCCCTGTCTCTGCCAGCACGGTCTATCTGTGTCCCTGTCTCTCCCCAGCACGGTTTTACTGGTGCCCCTGTCTCTGCCAGCACGGTTTTACCTGATGCCCCTGTCTCTGCCAGCACGGTTTTACCTGGTGTCCCTGTCTCTGCCAGCACGGTTTTACCTGGTCTCCCTGTCTCTGCCAGCACGGCTCTATCTGGTGTCCCTGTCTCTGCCAGCACGGTTTTACCTGGTGTCCTGTCTCTGCCAGCACGGTTTTACATGGTGTCCTCTGTCTCTGCCAGCACGGTTTTACATGGTGTTCCTGTCTCTGCCAGCACGGTTTTACCTGGTGCCCCTGTCCCTGCCAGCACGGCTCTATCTGGTGTCCCCTGTCTCTGCCAGCACGGCTCTATCTGGTGTCCCTGTCTCTGCCAGCACGGTTTTACCTGGTGCCCCTGTCTCTGCCAGCACGGTTTTACCTGGTGTCCCTGTCTCTGCCAGCACGGCTCTATCTGGTGCCCCTGTCTCTGCCAGCACGGCTCTATATGGTGTCCTGTCTCTGCCAGCACGGCTCTGTCTGGTGTCCCTGTCTCTGCCAGCAGGGTTTTTTACCTGGTGCCCTGTCTCTGCCAGCACGGCTCTGTCTGGTGTCCCTGTCTCTGCCAGCATGGTTTTACCTGGTGTCCCTGTCTCTACCAGCTGTTTTACCGGGTGCCCCTGTCTCTGCCAGCACGGTTTTACCTGGTGTCCCTGTCTCTGCCAGCACGGTTTTACCTGGTGTCCCTGTCTCTGCCAGCACGGTTTTACCTGGTGCCCCTGTCTCTGCCAGCACGGTTTTACTGTGTCCCTGTCTCTGCCAGCAGGTTTTACTGGTGTCCCTGTCTCTGCCAGCAGGGGCTCTATCTGGTGTCCCTGTCTCTGCCAGCACGGCTCTATTGGTGCCCCTTCTCTGCCAGCACGGCTCTTCTGGTGTCCCGTCTCTCCCAGCCGGCTCTGTTGGTGTCCCTGTCTCTGCCAGCACGGCTCTATCGGGTCCCTGCTCTCCAGCACGGCTCTATTTTGTCCCTGTCTCTGCCAGGC
>JACEFZ010020628.1:0-27626 GCA_014155875.1 Cepaea nemoralis | reverse complement strand
TCTGTGTCTAAAATTGTTTTCGCTCCCCCACAACAGTATTCTGTGTCTGAGTTCGTTTCATTGCTCGCTCCCACAACAGTATCTGTGTCTGATTTCCCCCCCGTTTTTCAATTGCTCACTCCCAACTTTACAGTATCTGTGTCTGAATTCGTTTCATTGCTCGCTCCCACAACAGTATCTGTGTCTGAATTCGTTTCATTGCTCGCTCCCACAACAGTATCTGTGTCTGAATTCGTTTCATTGCTCGCCCCACAACAGTATCTGTGTCTGAATTCGTTTCATTGCTCGCCCCCACAACAGTATCTGTGTCTGAATTCGTTTCATTGCTCGCTCCCACAACAGTATCTGTGTCTGAATTCGTTTCATTGCTCGCTCCCACAACAGTATCTGTGTCTGAATTCGTTTCATTGCTCGCCCCCACAACAGTATCTGTGTCTGAATTCGTTTCATTGCTCGCTCCCACAACAGTATCTGTGTCTGAATTCGTTTCATTGCTCGCTCCCACAACAGTATCTGTGTCTGAATTCGTTTCATTGCTCGCTCCCACAACAGTATCTGTGTCTGAATTCGTTTCATTGCTGCTCCCACAACAGTATCTGTGTCTGAATTCGTTTCATTGCTCGCCCCACAACAGTATCTGTGTCTGAATTCGTTTCATTGCTCGCTCCCACAACAGTATCTGTGTCTGAATTCGTTTCATTGCTCGCCCCACAACAGTATCTGTGTCTGAATTCGTTTCATTGCTCGCTCCCAACAGTATCTGTGTCTGAATTCGTTTCATTGCTCGCTCCACAACAGTATCTGTGTCTGAATTCGTTTCATTGCTCGCTCCCACAACAGTATCTGTGTCTGAATTCGTTTCATTGCTCGCTCCCACAACAGTATCTGTGTCTGAATTCGTTTCATTGCTCGCTCCCACAACAGTATCTGTGTCTGAATTCGTTTCATTGCTCGCTCCCACAACAGTATCTGTGTCTGAATTCGTTTCATTGCTCGCTCCCACAACAGTATCTGTGTCTGAATTCGTTTCATTGCTCGCTCCCACAACAGTATCTGTGCTCTGAATTCGTTTCATTGCTCGCTCCCACAACAGTATCTGTGTCTGAATTCGTTTCATTGCTCGCTCCCACAACAGTATCTGTGTCTGAATTCGTTTCATTGCTCGCTCCCACAACAGTATCTGTGTCTGAATTCGTTTCATTGCTCGCTCCCACAACAGTATCTGTGTCTGAATTCGTTTCATTGCTCGCTCCCACAACAGTATCTGTGTCTGAATTCGTTTCATTGCTCGCTCCCACAACAGTATCTGTGTCTGAATTCGTTTCATTGCTCGCTCCCACAACAGTATCTGTGTCTGAATTCGTTTCATTGCTCGCTCCCACAACAGTATCTGTGTCTGAATTCGTTTCATTGCTCGCTCCCACAACAGTATCTGTGTCTGAATTCGTTTCATTGCTCGCTCCCACAACAGTATCTGTCTCTGAATTCGTTTCATGCTCGCTCCACAACAGTATCTTGTCTGAATTCGTTCATGCTCCCCTCTCCACAACAGTATCTGTGTCTGAATTCGTTTCATTGCTCGCTCCCACAACAGTATCTGTGTCTGAATTCGTTTCATTGCTCGCTCCCACAAACAGTATCTGTGTCTGAATTCGTTTCATTGCTCGCTCCCACAACAGTATCTGTGTCTGAATTCGTTTCATTGCTCGCTCCCACAACAGTATCTGTGTCTGAATTCGTTTCATTGCTCGCTCCCACAACAGTATCTGTGTCTGAATTCGTTTCATTGCTCGCTCCCACAACAGTATCTGTGTCTGAATTCGTTTCATTGCCTCGCTCCCACAACAGTATCTGTGTCTGAATTCGTTTCATTGCTCGCTCCCACAACAGTATCTGTGTCTGAATTCGTTTCATTGCTCGCTCCCACAACAGTATCTGTGTCTGAATTCGTTTCATTGCTCGCTCCCACAACAGTATCTGTGTCTGAATTCGTTTCATTGCTCGCTCCCACAACAGTATCTGTGTCTGAATTCGTTTCATTGCTCGCTCCCACAACAGTATCTGTGTCTGAATTCGTTTCATTGCTCGCTCCCACAACAGTATCTGTCTCTGAATTCGTTTCATTGCTCGCTCCCACAACAGTATCTGTGTCTGAATTCGTTTCATTGCTCGCTCCCACAACAGTATCTGTGTCTGAATTCGTTTCATTGCTCGCTCCCACAACAGTATCTGTGTCTGAATTCGTTTCATTGCTCGCTCCCACAACAGTATCTGTGTCTGAATTCGTTTCATTGCTCGCTCCCACAACAGTATCTGTGTCTGAATTCGTTTCATTGCTCGCTCCCACAACAGTATCTGTGTCTGAATTCGTTTCATTGCTCGCTCCCACAACAGTATCTGTGTCTGAATTCGTTTCATTGCTCGCTCCCACAACAGTATCTGTGTCTGAATTCGTTTCATTGCTCGCTCCCACAACAGTATCTGTGTCTGAATTCGTTTCATTGCTCGCTCCCACAACAGTATCTGTGTCTGAATTCGTTTCATTGCTCGCTCCCACAACAGTATCTGTGTCTGAATTCGTTTCATTGCTCGCTCCCACAACAGTATCTGTGTCTGAATTCGTTTCATTGCTCGCTCCCACAACAGTATCTGTTTCTGAATTCGTTTCATTGCTCGCTTTGAACTCAAGCGTAGTCCATGCATAAGATACTACTTATAGTGCACGGAACTGATTTTTGCGTGTGGATTATCTGTTTCCTATTACCAGTGTCCCACGCCATCAGGAGAACCCACTCCGAGTTCTGAATAAATACAAGCTACTGTTCTCTTCTTTTTTCTATCTGCTAGGACTTTACTCTCCTCCTCTTTCTCGTTTGATTGTTTGTGTAATGCGCTTAGATTAAATGTCTGTCGTAATGATATCTTAGTTTCTGTGTTCTGGGTTTCACAGCCCACCTGTTGCTTCTCAATCGTCTGTCTTAGACTGGGCAACGTAATGCAGATTTGTGTTTACAACTTAAAATAAAGAACTCGGAAACAAAACAAAGTAGCTAATTTAAATATCTAGGTGTCAATTTTCACTTCTGATCGGGGAATTAATAGAGAAATCAACACACGTTGCGCAAAGGCAAATCAGGTACTGGGACAACTATCGCTGCTTATGTCGCATAGAAAGATACATATAAGTAATAAAGCAAATCTCAAAATATTTTTTGAAGTGACTATTCGAAAACATTTGTGAATAGTATGAGTCCTTATTCACAAAAAAATGTAAATAGTATGAGCCCCTATTCACAAAAAATGTGTGGCTGGTAACATGATTATTCGGCACAAAATGTTGTGAATAATACGTGCCCCTATTCACAAAATATTTGTGGCTGGTCACGTGATGTCTACTGAGCTTGGCGTTTACTTCGATATTATGTTACTAATATAAAACATGAACGCTTACTGCAACTATTGTGCGCAAACTTATAATAATAGAGATGAGATATCAAGAAGAAGAAGAATTACTGAAGAAATCGTGAGAGGTAGAATTAGGAATGAGGAAATTAGAAGACGACTATGCCTGATACCAGTAATGCATTTGACTAAAGTTTGGGCCCTTCACAAGAATGCCCTGGTGCCATCTGCCACGAAGAGCCACACTGAAGAATTATAATTGATACAAAAAAGAAGACCATGTAAATGATGGAGTGATAGTATCAAGAATAACCTTAGAGAAATGAATACCAACTTACAACATTACATATATTCCAACACGTCACTGGGGTAAATGGAGAAAGAGAAGAATAATAGCGCATCTCACTTTGTCGTTGTTTCTGAGCCACAGTCGTAGTTCCCTCTGTCGTAATTTATTGGTCAAGTGTAACTGACACTTACGTCTAGTGAGTTTCAATGTCAAACCCAGCTGGTCAAAGCCAAATATCGTCCGTTTCTCATTCTCTTTTATCAACAGTTTTCATGACTGCAAGGTCGGTTGGTTATGTTATGTTATGTTATGTTATGTTATGTTATGTTATCAAGATCGACACCCTCTCACAAATTATATTGACTTTAAGTTTAGAGTGAATCAATTCCCCGGCAATGGCTCACCCAGACATAAACAAGACAAACGAAATGGACACAGTTTATTTAGCTTCTTTAATTGAAAGGAAATAACCAATCATAAACATCAGCGTTCTTGAGGTGGGAACTGCGACGACGATCTCTAGTAGCCTGTAAATAGAAACATTTAATCATGTAACAAACAAATAAACTGATAAGATATATAAGACAACAAACATTGACCTGGTCAGACAATTAGATCATGTATCTATAGAACTATGCAACATGGTCCTCAAGAAGATGGTACTATAGTCTGTACACACACCTCAGTTTCATAGATGCCATCCCTGCAGTGTGTACACATACCTCAGTAACATAGATGCCAGCCCCTACAGTCTGTAAACATACCTCAGTAACATAGATGCCATCCCTGCAGTGTGTACACATACCTCAGTAACATAGATGCCAGCCCTGCAGTCTGTACACATACCTCAGTAACATAGATGCCATCCCTGCAGTGTGTACACATACCTCAGTAACATAGATGCCAGCCCTGCAGTCTGTACACATACCTCAGTAACATAGATGCCAGCCCTGTTTATGCACACCAACCTCAGTCCCATAGATGCCAGCCCTACTTATGTACACCAACCTCAGACCCATAGATGTCAGCCCTGCTTATGTACACCAAACTCAGTCCCATAGATGCCATCCCTGCAGTGTGTACACATACCTCAGTAACATAGATGCCAGCCCTGCAGTCTGTACACCAACCTCAGTCCCATAAATGCGAACCCTACTTATGTACACCAACCTCAGTCCCATAGATGCCAACCCTACTTATGATCGAGCAATCCCAGCGTCAACTCATCCCCTTAACCTCATAACTGTTTATAGATATAGTCTAATTTGGGTGTGAATGTTAGATGTTCACACATTCTAGTATAGGGAATAATGAGGTGTGGTGTCCGCTCTCTTGTTCGCCGCCTTTTCTTCCTAGACAGTTCTCAAATAATTCTCAAAATCATCCGGTTCCCAGATCATGACGTTGGATCATAGAATTCTACCTCTGTCGGGGATTTAACCATGATAAGAGTCATCGTAAGGAAACGAGCCCCTACCTACGAGCATGTTATTTAAAGAATTGTTTGATTGCAACACATAGAGAGAAAGCGAGAGAGAGAGAGAGAGAGAGAGAGAGAGAGAGAGAGAGAGAGAGAGAGAGAGAGAGAGAGAGAGAGAGAGAGAGAGAGGAGAGAGAGAGAGAGAGAGAGAGAACGAAGGAAGGAATGAACGAAAGAACGGACTTTATTTTCAAAGGGTAACAAATTGGACACTCAGCCCCGTCTTACATTCGGCCCTTCCAATCACTCATCTTTCGTTCATCAGTGCATAGTACATTCATATAGGGAAAAAAACATTGTCAAATGAATGTTGTAAACATAAACAATGCATGTTACCATGTTATGAGACAAATACCCCACCCACACACCCATTCCCTATCCATCCGCATGTCCCCCAAACACACATCCACCACCCAACCACACACATACCCCCCCAGTCACATACATACTCCCATCCATCCATACATCCCCCACCCACACACCACACACACACACACCGTCTCCCCACCCCCACAAACACACATCTCCCACCCACCACACATCCCCTACACACATCACCCACCCACCCACACACAATCCCAGGCACACATGCATGCACCCACCCACCCATCATCCACTCACACAATCCCCACCTTCACGAGAGAGAGAGAGAGAGAGAGAGAGAGAGAGAGAGAGAGAGAGAGAGAGAGAGATAGAGAGAGAGAGGCAGACAGATAGACAAACAGACAGACAGATAGACAGACAGACAGACAGACAGACCACTCCAGTGTCGTGTGTTCCATAAATGTTGTTCCATAGTCGCACGATGTTTTCTATCCTTTCATGCTGCAGACATTCTAGTGCAGGAAATATGTATCAATTGTCTGGTCTAGTTCAGAACGCCATAGATAAATTAGTGGATTATCTTTTTTTATAAGAGCAACTATTGTTGTAAACAACTATGGAGTAATCGTGTACAGTGCAATCACTAGAATTTGAACTCAGAGAAATAATTACTATCAAATTATGCATATTAAGATGAATAGTATCAGTAGTAGTAGTAGTAGTAGTAGTAGTAGTAGTAGTAGTAGTAGTAGTAGTAGTAGTAGTAGTAGTAGTAGTAGTAGATGCAGTAGTAGTAGTAATAGTAGTAGTAGTAGTAGTAGTAGTAGTAGTAGTAGTAGTAGTAGTAGTAGTAGTAGTAGTAGTAGTAGTAGTAGTAGTAGTAGGCGTAGTAGTAGTAGGTGTAGTAGTAGTAGTAATAGTAGTAGTAGTAGTAGTAGTAGTAGTAGTAGTAGTAGTAGTAGTAGTAGTAGTAGTAGTAGTAGTAGTAGTAGTAGTAGTAGTAGTAGTAGATGCAATAGTAGTAGTAGTAATAGTAGTAGTAGTAGAAATAGTAGTAGTAGTAGCAGTAGTAGTAGTAGTAGTAGTAGTAGTAGTAGTAGTAGTAGTAGTAGTAGTAGTAGTAGTAGTAGTAGTAGTAGTAGTAGTAGGTGTAGTAGTATTAGTAGTAATAGTAGTAGTAGTAGTTGTAGTAGTAGTAGTAGTAGTAGTAGTAGTAGTAGTAGTATCCTTTGTTGTTGCAGTTGTTGTAGTAGTGGTAGTAGTGGTTGTTGATGTTGTTAATAGTGCCACTGCTGCTGTTATTGCAGCAGTAGCAGTATCAGTAATGATATGGATACATAAATGTAATGCATTAGCAATATTACAAATAAACCATTGATACAATTCAAACTTGCTAAAGAGACGCTTTAAAATAACATACTGCAAATATTCCAATATCTGTGTAAAACGCTAATAATTGACCGGTCTACTAGGTAATAGCTTACGCAGTTACATACCTCATTTTTGTTTTCGTTTTACATATTTTAGGGCTTAAAATTCCTCGGGGGCCAGAGCTGCCCCATGAGGTTCCCCGTCCTAGTGTGTCATTTGTATGATGCCTCTCCTGGTGGCCAAAGTCCAAAGTTACTCCCCTCCTGCTGAAAGTTAAGTCAGGCGCCCTTGCCGATACGGGAATTCGATATCGGTTATACCATTATCCCTACCCCGTTCACCCTCATAAGAGAAGTTTTATTAGGGTCCATCCCGACTAAGATTAATAATCCTGTGACCGAGTCAGCCACACATAGGTTATTAATATGAATGAAGGTGATTGTTGTCGACTGGAACTCGATTAAAAAACTCTCTCTCTCTCTCTCTCACTCTCTCTCTCTCTCTCTCTCTCTCTCTCTCTCTCTCTCTCTCTCTCTCTCTCTCTCTCTCTATATATATATATATATATATATATATATATATATATATATATATATATATATATATATATATATATATATATATATATATATATATAGAGAAAGAGAGAGAGAGAGAGAGAGAGACTATAGCGTCGCTCCACAAGTACGCACTAAGTTTAATAACCAATGAGAATATAAGCATGCATCACATGATCTAGTCACATCACATTTATAAAAAAAAGTAAACAGTCCAAAGCTCGGGATCGCAGCTGGGTTGTGATATGATATATATTCGTGAAGTTGGAACAGCGACTAACTAACTAACATATACTAGGCAATGCCATATTAGGAAAGGATTACCCATTCTCTTCCTCGTAGCTTTTTTTTCAATACATTTCCATCAAATTTCTTAAAAAGTTGGAGTGCCTATTTTATGTCAAGAGTTGAAAGGGTAGAAAAATAAAATCCTACCATTGCGAAATTGAACCAGGACTAGAGTTTTGTAAAAGAACAGAACTAATCACTATGCGATATCGGCGCAGCTTTATTTTATAGAAACACCAATCAAAGACAGACAATGGAAACTTACCGTATTTTCCATATCCATAGCCGTATCCCTTACCAAATCCACCGCCAATGCCAATAGGTCCGCCAAGCCCGACGCCTCCAACTGCTGCTACAGGGAGGATACTAACTGCACCTATTCCACTACCGAATCCGTAACCTCCGAAACCACCTCCCAATCCACCATAACCTCCGAGTCCACCATAACCTCCGAATCCACCGAGTCCACCAATTCCACCGAGTCCACCAATTCCAGCGAGTCCACCAATTCCACCAAGAATACCGCCGTAGCCACCACCATAATAGGAACCTTGAACTTGCGTGGCCATTGCAATGACGGCGATGAAAGAGGCTACAAGGACGTTCTTGTACATGATCTGTGGGCGGAGAGAACAACAATATCATCAATTACTACAACTGCTGTTTGGATCAGAAACATGGAGAACAACGAAAACGAGTACGAATAAACTACAAACATTCACTCACTTGTGCCGGCGTAAAACAAAAGTAACTACAAACATTCAATGTGGAGAGAACTGGACAAATACCAGTGAACTAAGAGGCGAAGAAAAGACGCTGTCGCCGTATAGGCCGTAGTTTGGGAACATCCGAGAATAGTATAACTAGAAAGGTCTTACCTAGGAACTCACATGGTAAACAAAAATAGAAGGAGACATAACAACTCACCGAGAAAAAAAATAGAAATATAAATGAACAATACGAATCGACCTGGGCAGAGCTGCGTGAGACAGCTAGGGATAGAGGGTGGGAGGTGGAAGTAAGTTGGTTGAGGGCCTAGACCCCGAACTGGTATAGAGTGTAAGAGAAGAAGAATTACTAACAACAGTTAGTCATTATTATTCAAGCTGTATAGAGCTGTCGTGCATTCACTGTCATATATATACTACAACAGCTAATGATCGTTCTCCTATAGTCACTGTCATATATATCAACCCCAATCCCAGTTTGATCTATTAGGTAACTTATGTTCAGTAGTTTGCCATTGCTGACTGAACGAGAAGTCAACGTTGAAGTCCTACTGACCTGTGTAGGAATGAAATCCATACCCAGCCGCCAATGCACACAACATTTAAGCACAAACGCATTAAACTTCTTGGACAAGCGACCTCTGACATACATATTAGTTCACAGTTTGATAAGGTATAGTGAGTAGACGGGTATTCACCCATACTTGTCATAAAATTGCATGAAAAGTCCATACATCTCACGGTAATCGTTTTAAGAGGGGAGTCAGATTTGTCAAAGCTGTACTGATTTAACCTGTCAGTCCGGTAAAGATGATGGCGATGGTCAAGATTCAAATGTTAGGTGGTGACAACGTGAAATCCATCCTGCTTTCTCTCCGTCAACTGTATCCTTTAAATTTCCACATATCCACATCTACTATATATTTCTCAGCCTGTCTGCTATTGTCCATAATCCACATCCATACAGCAGTATAGGCCCTACATAGCACTTGTTACTTCTTGGATGAACTGTCGTCATTTTAAGGTGACATGTTGGAATCACTACAACTTGTAATTCTCCTGTCTAGTGTGTCATCTGCCAGTGTCATAATTCTCCCACATACAGAGTCGACGGCTCGAGATCAGCCTCGCGCCACTTGGAAGCAGGCTACACTGCGTTGATTTAGATGGTGTGAGGTGCCAGCCGTGCAGAAAGCAATGGCAAATTACTGAACTTAATTTGACTAATAAATCACATCATCATCATCAAGTGCCATGCCGGTAAGCATGGGCTGTCACGTTTCGCCATCTCACTTGATCACCAGAGTTGTGGATCAGCACAGTGTTCTTGTCTCGAACATGCCAGTGAGGTCAAGTCATCCAGGTATTTACTTCTCTGTCTTCCTCTTGTTATTTTCCGCTCAATCTTGCCAGTACATCAAGTACTCCAATTTATTTAATCTCATAACGTAATGATTGAATTAAATGAACGTGACCAAAATATATTGATTGTCTACGTCTAATTTCTCTAATCAGTTTACGCTTCTCAGTTGTGTCTTTCTGATCATGGTATTCTTTGAATTTTCCTCAGAAACCACATTTCCACAGCCATCATATGTTTTTCAGCCTGTTTGTTCATTGTCCACCCTTCACATCCATATATAAGCACTTGCTCTATGTAGCACCTCAACACTCTTTTTCTTGTTGCAAATGACATCATTTTATTGGTCAGTATGTTTTCCAACTTACAAAAGGCTACCTTGGTCATGGTGATGCTTGTTCTAATGTCTTCAAGACACCTCCCATCAGATGTTATGACTGTACCGAGATAAATGTATTGTTTCTCTTGCTTAAGAATATCCCCATTTACTTGTATATTACATTATGGTATTTCGTTCTTCCTAGTGACGACCATAATCTGTGTCTTCTTACAATTTAATTCTAACCCTAGTTCTTCACTGTGCAATAACTGCATCTACTAAATGTTGCAGATCCTGCTCTTTGTCTGCAATCAATACTGTATGATCTGCATATCTAAAGTCATTGATGTTTCCTCCTCCAATGATGATTCCTTTCATATCTTCTACATTTCTGAAGATATTTTCACAGTACAGGGAAAAAAGATCTGGAGACATTACACATCATTGTATCACACCTCTCTTATATTGATCAACTTCATTATCAATCCTTACGGCAGCTTGTTATTTCCAATATATGCTTTTTACAAGTCTAAAGTATTTCAAATCACTTTGTAGATCTGCAGGCATCTGTATCGTTTTGATATGTCTCACTTTATCAAAGCCTTTGTGTAGTCATTAAAGCAAAGGTGTAGGTATTTGTTTACTTCTGCAGAACGTTCAGGTAATGTTCTCAGCATATATACAGCATTTATAGTACCCTCGCCTTCTACAAACCCACATTGTTCTTCTATTTCGGGTTGTATTTTCTTCCTAACTCTTTCTAGTATGATTCTTAGCAAAATCTTCGTGATATGGCTCATTATACTAATTGTTCTATGTTGATCACATTCCAAAGCTCCTAATTTCTTCGGGATTGCAATAAATATAGAATTTTATCATTCAGAAGATATATAATACTAAATCAACAACAGTCAGTAATGTTGGGGTTGACTGTAACGTCCTGTAAAGGACATGCAACTAATTTTATCTAGTGTGTCATTTAATCTCTATAGTATGCTCTAAGTATATGTGTGCCAATCGATACCTATGGATTTTTTTCTCATACTACTTCACTTCTTCTGTTGGTTCTCCAACAATTAATATTGTTGTCTATTGAGGGAACAAATGCGCACATACGACATAGCCATAGCCATATATCTATCTTCAACTCCTGACGTGAACAGTAAGCATAAATTCTTTGGGAAGTGTGCTGCATCGGAGGACTGAGCACCCATAGAAGTGACCAATGTGCAGTGACGTCATTCGACATACCATAACATAATCAAACATCTGGTTTTGTGACTATAGCTTGGCATCCGCTATCAACTTAACAGCAAATGTGGAGCAGGAAAACAGACTTAAACCCCCCAGAGATCTACAAATCTGTTTCACGACTACATATACTCACGACTGTGTTGTGGTTACTGCACGGAGTCTTGACGATGTCTGGTAGATGGATATTGGTGGTCTCCAGACCTCTGCTTATATACACTTGGACATCTCCCAGTCTGTGCAACCTGTCGCCGCAGGACGCTCAACTAAGCCTGGCATGTTGATCTCTTAATCGTGTTTACGCAATAGCTTACAGGCGAAACACCTTCCTGAAATTCTTGTTATATAATTGATAGGTGCAATAAAAACTGGGTGGGATGATTCAGACACGAAATCTTGTCATCATCATTAGTAAGTGCCTTGCTGACTATCGTAGGCGATCATGCTTCTTCACATCGAATTGACTTGACTTGACTTGACTTGACTTGACTTGATTAGTAAACAAACATTCAAAATTCGGTCTCAATCAACCTGCTTCTTCAGCATTGGTTAGAGCTGAGATCTGTGTTTTTTGCGGGTTTTATCCTGTTTCTGTCTGTGCATCTTAAAAGTGAGTCCTAACTCGGACTGGTTATATAAGCGTTTGTGTCTGTGACGTCACGAGGGGAATTGGTCTACGGGTTATCCTTTGCGCCCGTCTCCTCTGGCGACTTCCTTGATCAGTGTTGGCTCATAGTTCGTCTGTTTTGCTAAGATGCAGTCCTTATAAGGACTGTTTCTTGAATCTCAGTGAGCTAGCTTTTATTGAGTTATACGCAGCTTTAAGCCTTGCCTCCATTTCCTCGCTCCTTTTTCTCGCTTTTTCGTCTTCTTCCCGGTCAATCTCAGATAGGTCGGAAAGCTTCTCTAAGTTAAATTCATCTACCTGGCAGGAAGCTGATTACTTGAGGTGCTTGGTCTTCGTGGTTGGACTGCTGGTTTTTACTTGCGGTTTCCTATTGGTCTTTGGTTTGGTTTCGTCTTGTGGTTTTTCTGCCGTCTTACGCTTGGCTTCTGCTGGCTTTTTCTGGGTTATTTAACTTTCGGCTTTTAGCAGCTCTCTTTCGGTCTTGATTGTTTGTAGGATTTCTTCGTTCTCCTTCTCTATCAGTGTCACGTGTTCCACGTCTTGCTTGATGCTTTCTTCACATCTCGCAATCCCACCTAAATGTATCGATTGATCTATACAAATATGGACATTACACCCTACGTCCTAAGCGCCTCATGGCGTGTGTTTTTGTTATTGCCTTCCACTTATGCCGTTAGGTTTGATGACCTGCCAAACATAGTGGACGTAAGCAAAGCTATCCAGCAACTTTCCAGGGGAAAAGCGCCCGGTCCTGACTCCATCCCAGAAGAGATATACATGGCAGGTGGGCCGGTCCTAATAGAGCAGCTTCACCAAGTCTTTACAAACATATGGGTGAACGTAACCGTGCCACAAGATATCAAGGACGCGTCAATAGTCAACCTTTACAAACGCAAAGGAAACCGCTAATCCTGTTTTAACCACCGACATCTCCTTGCTCTCAATCGCAAGGAAGATATACTCGCTAGAAATCTTCTCAATCGCCTCACTGCCCATTTCGATCAAGGTCTTCTTCCTGAGAGTCAATGTGGCTTCAGAAAAGAACGAGAAACTGTTGACATGATTTTCGTTGCAAGGCAGCTGCAAGAGAAATGTCAGGAACAGAACTCTGAAATGTTCTCCACTTTCATTGACCTTACCAAGGCTTTTGATACAGTCAGCAGAGAAGGACTGTGGAAGATTATGGCGAAATATGGCTGTCCACAAAAGTTTGTTCAAATAGTGCGGCTATTTCATGATGGTATGCAGGCAAGAGTACAGGAAAATGATGAACTGTCTGAGTCCTTTCCTGTCACCAATGGAATGAAGCAAGGATGTGTCCTGGCACCAACACTGTTCAGCCTCATGTTTTCAGCTATGCTGACGAATGCCTTCGAGAACAATGACATTGGAATAGACATCAGCTACCGCATGGATGGAAAGTTGTTCAATCTCAGAAGGCTGAAAGCCAAAACCAAAACTAACAGCGACACCGTCAGAGAACTGCTGTTTGCTGATGATTGCGCTCTATATGCCAATTCAGAGGCAGACACGCAACACAATTTTTCAGCTTTCTCATATGCCTGTGCCAACTTTGGGCTCAATATCATCTTGGAGAAGACTGTAGTTATGTACCAGCCAGCTCCAGGGAATAATCACTCCGTGCCGAATATCAAGGTGAAAGGTCATAGACTAAGTGTTGTGGACAAGTTCACCTATCTTGGCAGCACTGTGTCACAAGCTGCCACAGTTGATGACGAAGTGAATGCAAGAATCTCTAAGGCCAGCGCTGCCTTTGGCAGACTGTACAAGAATGTATGGGACAGAAATGGAATAAGCCTGCAAACAAAGCTGAAAGTCTATAAAGCAGTTGTATTATCCACACTGCTATATGCTTGTGAAACATGGACTGTTTATCAGCGACATGCTAGGAAATTAAACCACTTCCACACTGTCTGCCTTAGGAAGCTATTGAAGATTAAATGGCAAGACAAGATCCCTGACACTGAAGTTCTAGAAAGAGCGTCCGTGCCCACTATCCACACTCTACTAACGAAGAATCAGATTCGCTGGGCTGGTCACTTAACTCGTATGCCAGACCACAGGCTCCTCAAACGAATTTTTTACGGCGAGTTGCGTTGTGGTAAACGCTCTTAAGGCGGCCAGAGGAAACGCTTTAAAGACACTCTGAAAATCTCACTGAATGCTTTTGGAATTCATCATGACATCTGGGAGACTGCTGCTAAAGACCGTAATTCGTGGCGTGCATCATTACGTAAGGGTGCAGTCACTTGTGAGGCAACCAGGACTGCAAAAGTTGTGAAGAAAAGGCTGAACAGAAAAACCACCGCAGGAGATCATCCTCCTGAAACGTCAAGCATTCTTTGTCCACATTGTCAAAGAACATTTCGAGCCAAAATAGACCTTATGAGCCATCTTAGAACTCACGGCTCCATACTTTCAACCCCACTGGATGAAATGAATGGTCATCATCATTCTTGATGGATAAACAACAACATGCCGTTACGTGTCGTGGGGGAGGGGTTAACAAGTATCGTTTACTTCCTTTTATTTTTACTAAGGCAGACACAAGAACTAGAAGTCCTTTATTGCAATTGGAAGGGAAGAACTTCAATAAAGTCTTGGACGGAAGCATTACGAATGCCAGTTCAGAATAATGAAGGAAACTTGGCAAAACCAAATGGCTTCCGACCTATTAGGGATATGTGTGTGTGTGGTGCGTGGATTGGGAATAGTGCGTGGTAGGGGTGTATGTGATGTGTGGGTGGGGGGATTGTGTGGTGGGGGATTAGGTTTAAGGCATGTGTGGGTGGGTGGAAGTTGTATGTGTGGGTGGTGTGTGGTGTGTGAGGGATTGGAGATGTATGGGTGGTTAGGGAGATGTGTGTGTGTGTGTGGGGGGGGGGGGGGGGGGTAGGGAAATGTCATTTGGTGGGGATGTGTGTGTATGTTTGGGGGATGTGTGAGTGGATGTGCGATGTGTGGGTTGGTGGGGTATTGTGTGTGTGGGTGGGGAATATGTTGTCGATGGAGATGTGCTGGGGAAAGGGTGGTTTGAGGTGTGGGTGGGGAGAGGATGTGTGGGGTAGAATGTGGATGGGCGTGAGATGTGTGGGTTGGTGGGGGAATGTTTGTGGGTGGCGAGTGTGTTTTGGTTGGGGGATCAGGTGAGGGCAGTGTGTGTGGGTGGGGGATGTGCGGGAGGGGGATGGGTCGGTTGGTGGGGTATGTATGTGTCCCTTGGTGTGCGTGTGTGTCGGTAGGTGGGGGTGTGTATGTGTCCCTTGGTGCGCATGTGGTGTGGGTAGGTGGGGTGTTGTGTGGGTGGGGTGATGTATGGATAGGTGGGAGATGGGCTTCATACCATGGTAATTAGCCTTGTTTATGTTTACAACATTCATTTCACAATGTTTATTTTTCTTCCTATGCAAATGTATAATGCTCTTGATGAACGAAAGACGAGTGATTGGAAGGGCCGAATGTAAGACGGGCCTGCGCGCCCAATTTGTGACCCTAATAAAGTTGATTTGATTTGATTTGATTTGATTTAGTTTACTTAGCTGTCTAGAATAATTCATGAACACATTATACATAGAGGTGTCACAGAATCAACCACTCATGAGTCTGCTGTATAACATTCACGCTGTAAATTCCGGTGTACCATCGCCTACAGGGGATTATAATGATATTCCTTGGTGATTAGTAATAAACCATATTTACATTTAATTATATCTATATTATAATTATTACAGTGAGGTATATCTATGCTAAAGGGTTACGGACACAGTTCGTAATCCTGCATACCCGCGTTTGAAACACAGCTTATGATGATTTGGCAGCAGACAGCCTTGCGTTGGTTTTCTATGAAATGGTATGGGTGCCGGTCGTTTAGAAAGCAGTGACAAACTACTGAACGTAAACTTGACAAGATATCACAACAGCAAAAACTGCTGGTGTTGACTGCGACGTCCTGTAGAGGATATGCAACAAACTTAAGATATCTATCCTGTCGTAGTTTGTGTTTCTGTCCACAAGTGTGCATCATCGTCCTAGAGAAGGGAGTCTCCGTGGTACTCTCTGTCACTGGTGTTGACTGAGCGATGTATGCGGGGCGTAGAAGTTGTACATTAGGTTACTAACCATAGTCAGTTGCTTTTCGGTGATGAAAGGAGAACAGATGGACCGTGTTATCTATGGAATACTAGAAAATCCTTTCTCTGGGAGATTGACTAGTTTCCAGCAGTCTCCATTGTCCTGTTCTCAAATATAGTAATACAGAGGGTTCACAGACTACACAACTGTGTGTAACTATAGTCTCCTGGGTGGTGCTACCATTGGAGTGTGAAGTGTTAGGCCTTCACATATACTAGAGCAGAGCGTAATGAGGTGTGTTGATATTTCCCGTCCTTTCCATTCTAAACAATAATAATAATAATAATAATAATAATAATAATAATAATAATAATAATACAATAATAATCCAGACATTCACACCAGGAGTAATTAAATCGGGGACTTTTGAAACTGCATTCACTAAATTCCAAGCCACATCCTCCTTTCTTATTCCATTTATGCCTGTTGATATCACCATTGTCCACAAGCCTAGATGTCACCGATAAGGTCGTGGGTGATATTACGAATATAAACAACATAAAAAGGGAGTGATGTTAGAAATATAAACAGCATAACAATGGGGGAGATGTCAGAAATATAAACAGCATACAATGGGGGAGATGTTAGAATAATATAAACAGCACACAGTGGGGGAGATGTTAGAAATATAAACAGCATACAAATAGTAGTGATGTTAGAAATATGAGGGGAGATCAGAAAATAATGCACCACATCGTTTTCTCAGGAGCTGTTTATTCAAAAGCATGATATTTATACGCAATATCGTGGATATGTCATGTAAATATCGTATTATTCAACATAATCCCTATAAAATTGTACGGCTTTATACCGGTGCGAAACAAGTTGCGTGTATTCCTTGCCTGTCGCGATTTTGTCTTGATCATGCAGCCATCTCTTCGTTGCATGAATCACTCCTTCATCATCTTCAAACATGGGAATGTGGTTCATGTGTACTTCTGACACCATTATACCTGTCAGGGTCCTAACTATCTTCTCCTTCTAGCTCACTGGACTCGGACAGGCAGATTACAACATCTACGACACATATACTAATAACACATGACTGCAATCAGAAACTCGCAGGAGCTGTCTCCTGAACAACCTTTATTACATTATACTACAGGATAAAAATATGGTCTCACTTCACGCTTAAGCAATCATTCGACACAGGCAGCCAAACGCTCGCTCACATGGGCGATATTTACAGTGTCGCCCGTATGACCATTCGCAATCACAGTCTCACATCATCCCGCACATATCACAGTTAGTACATTCCTCGAATATCAATACACAACGTTCATCTCATCTATCGTCACAACACTATCGTTCGATCGTTCTATCACTCGCTAGATCTCCACACGTCCGTCTCTATTCGCTGTCTCACACACACTGACTCCGTCCTCCTTGACCTTCCCACATCACGTGGGTCTGTCCACGGGCTTCTTGCCTGACCGTCCGGTAGCCAAGCCGTGATGTCTTCATGTTTTCAGAAATGCCTTCGAGAACAATGACATTGGAATAGACATCAGCTACCGCATGGATGGAAAGTTGTCAATCTCAGCAGGCTGAAAGCCAAAACCAAAACTAACAGCGACACCGTCAAGAGAACTGCTGTTTTGCTGATGATTGCGCTCTAATGCCAATTCAGAGGCAGACACGCAACACAATTTTTCAGCTTTCTCATATGCCTAGTGCCTAACTTTGGGCTCAATATCATCTTGGAGAAGACTGTAGCTATGTACCAGCCAGCTTCAGGGAATAATCACTCCGTGCCGAATATCAAGGTGAAAGGTCATAGACTAAGTGTTGTGGTACAAGTTCACCTATCTTGGCAGCACTGTGTCACAAGCTGCCACAGTTGATGACGAAGTGAAATGCAAGAATCTCTAAGGCCAGTGCTGCCTTTGGCAGACTGTACAAGAATGTATGGGGCAGAAATGGAATAAGCCTGCAAACAACGCTGAAAGTCTATAAAGCAGTTGCATTATCCACACTGCTATATGTTTGTGAAACATGGACTGTTTATCAGCGACATGCTAGGAAATTAAACCACTTCCACAATGTCTGCCTTAGGAAGCTATTGAAGATTAAATGGCAAGACAAGATCCCTGACACTGAAGTTCTAGAAAGAGCGTCCGTGCCCACTATCCACACTCTACTAACGAAGAATCAGATTCTCTGGGCTGGTCACTTAACTCGCATGCCAGACCACAGGCTCCTCAAACGAATTTTTTACGGAGAGTTGCGTTGTGGTAAACGCTCTTAAGGCGGCCAGAGGAAACGCTTTAAAGACACTCTGAAAATCTCACTGAATGCTTTTGGAATTCATCATGCCATCTGGGAGACTGCTGCTAAAGACCGTAATTCGTGGCGTGCATCATTACGTAAGGGTGCAGTCACTTGTGAGGCAACCAGGACTGCAAAAGTCTGTGAAGAAAAGGCTGACAGAAAAACCACCTGCAGGAGATCATCCTCCTGAACGTCAAGCATTCTTTGTCCACATTGTCAAAGAACATTTCGAGCCAAAATAGACCTTATGAGCCATCTTAGAACTCACGGCTCCATACTTTCAACCCCACTGGATGAAATAAATGGTCATCATCATTCTTGATGGATAAACAACAACATGCCGTTACGTGTCGTGGGGGAGGGGTTAAACAAGTATCGTTACTTCCTTTTATTTTTACTAAGGCAGACACAAGAACTAGAAGTCCTTTATTGCAATTGGAAGGGAAGAACTTCAATAAAGTCTTGGACGGAAGCATAACGAATGCCAGTTCAGAATAATGAAGGAAACTTGGCAAAACCAAATTGCTTCCGACCTATTAGGGATATGTGTGTGTGTGGTGCGTGGATTGGGAATAGTGCGTGGTAGGGGGTGTATGTGATGTGTGGGTGGGGATTGTGTGGTGGGGATTAGGTTAAGGCATGTGTGGGTGGGTGGAAGTTGTATGTGTGGGTTGGTGGTGTGTGTGTGAGTGGATTGGGGATGTATGGGTGGTTAGGGAGATGTGTGTGCTGTGTGTGGGGGGGGGGGGGGGTAGGGAAATGTCATTTGGTGGGGATGTGTGTGTATGGTTTGGGGATGTGTGAGTGGATGTGCGATGTGTGGGTTGGTGGGGGATTGTGTGTGTGGGTGGGGAATATGTTGTCGATGGAGATGTGGCTGGGGAAAGGGTGGTTTGAGGTGTGGGTGGGGAGAGGATGTGTGGGGTAGAATGTGGATGGGCGTGAGATGTGTGGGTTGGTGGGGAATGTTTGTGGGTGGCGAGTGTGTTTTGGTTGGGGGATCAGGTGAGGGGCAGTGTGTGTGGGTGGGGGATGTGCGGGAGGGGGATGGGTCGGTTGGTGGGGTATGTATGTGTCCCTTGGTGTGCGTGTGTGTCGGTAGGTGGGGGTGTGTATGTGTCCCTTGGTGCGCATGTGTGTGGGTAGGTGGGGGTGTTGTGTGGGTGGGGTGATGTATGGATAGGTGGGAGATGGGCTTCATACCATGGTAATTAGCCTTGTTTATGTTTACAACATTCATTTCACAATGTTTATTTTTCTTCCTATGCAAATGTATAATGCTCTTGATGAACGAAAGACGAGTGATTGGAAGGGCCGAATGTAAGACGGGCCTGCGCGCCCAATTTTGTGACCCTAATAAAGTTGATTTGATTTGATTTGATTTGATTTAGTTTACTTAGCTGTCTAGAATAATTCATGAACACATTATACATAGAGGTGTCACAGAATCAACCACTCATGAGTCTGCTGTATAACATTCACGCTGTAAATTCCGGTGTACCATCACCTACAGGGGATTATAATGATATTCCTTGGTGATTAGTAATAAACCATATTTACATTTAATTATATCTATATTATAATTATTACAGTGAGGTATATCTATCCTTAAAGGGTTACTGGACACAGTTCGTAATGCCGCATACCCGCGTTTGAAACACAGCTTATGATGATTTGGCAGCAGACAGCCTTGCGTTGGTTTTTCTATGAAATGTATGGTGCCGGTCGTTTAGAAAGCAGTGACAAACTACTGAACGTAAACTTGACAAGATATCACAACAGCAAAAACTGCTGGTGTTGACTGCGACGTCCTGTAGAGGATATGCAACAAACTTAAGATATCTATCCTGTCGTAGTTTGTGTTTCTTTCCACAAGTGTGCATCATCGCCCTAGAGAAGGGAGTCTCCGTGGCACTGCTCTGTCACTGGGCGTTGACTGAGCGATGTATGCGGGGCGTAGAAGTTGTACATTAGGTGACTAACCATAGACAGTTGCTTTTCCGTGATGAAAGAGAACAGATGGACCGTGTTATCTATGGAATACTAGAAAATCCTTTCTCTGGGAGATTGACTAGTTTCCAGCAGTCTCCATTGTCCTGTTCTCAAATATAGTAATACAGAGGGTTCACAGACTACACAACTGTGGTGTAACTATAGTCTCCTGGGTGGTGCTACCATTGGAGTGTGAAGTGTTAGGCCTTCACATATACTAGAGCAGATCGTAATGAGGTGTGTTGATATTTCTCGTCCTTTCCGCCTTTCCATTCTAAATAATAATAATAATAATAATAATAATAATAATAATACAATAATAATCCAGACATTCCCCCCAGGAGTATTTAAATATGGGAATTTTGAAACTGCATTCATTAAATTCCAAGCCACATCCTCCTTTCTTATTCCATTTATGCCTGTTGATATCACCATTGTCCACAAGCCTAGATGTCACCGATAAGGTCGTGGGTGATATTACGAATATAAACAACATAAAAAGGGAGTGATGTTAGAAATATAAACAGCATACAATGGGGGAGATGTCAGAAATATAAACAGCATACAATGGGGGAGATGTTAGAAATATAAACAGCACACAGTGGGGGAGATGTTAGAAATATAAACAGCATACAAATAGTAGTGATGTTAGAAATATGAGGGGAGATCAGAAAATAATGCACCACATCGTTTTTCTCAGGAGCTGTTATTCAAAAAGCATGATATTTATACGCAATATACGTGGATATGTCATGTAAATATCGTATTATTCAACATAATCCCTATAAAATTGTACGGCTTTATACCGGTGCGAAACAAGTGCGTGTATTCCTTGCCTGTCGCAGATTTTGTCTTGATCATGCAGCCATCTCTTCGTTGCATGAATCACTCCTTCATCATCTTCAAACATGGGAATGTGGTTCATGTGTACTTCTGACACCATTATACCTGTCAGGGTCCTAACTATCTTCTCCTTCTAGCTCACTGGACTCGGACAGGCAGATTACAACATCTACGACACATATACTAATAACACATGACTGCAATCAGAAACTCGCAGGAGCTGTCTCCTGAACAACCTTTATTACATTATACTACAGGATAAAAATATGGTCTCACTTCACGCTTAAGCAATCATTCGACACAGGCAGCCAAAACGCTCGCTCACATGGGCGATATTTACAGTGTCGCCCGTATGACCATTCGCAATCACAGTCTCACATCATCCCGCACATATCACAGTTAGTACATTCCTCGAATATCAATACACAACGTTCATCTCATCTATCCGTCACAACACTATCGTTCGATCGTTCTATCACTCGCTAGATCTCCACACGTCCGTCTCTATTCGCTGTCTCACACACACTGACTCCGTCCTCCTTGACCTTCCCACATCACGTGGGTCTGTCCACGGGCTTCTTGCCTGACCGTCCGGTAGCCAAGCCGTGATGTCTCCTACTGTCCTTGACTTCAGCTATGCTTACACTGACTCTCGCTTACATACCCGCAGTTACACTATTACCTACCTATAAGACCCTGACACTCGTCCTACGGAGTGCATCTTTAAGTGGACCAAATAGATGAAAATCAGAGGGTGTCAAATAGCGACTATAGGGTAGATGGGGTAGTACAGTCAGTCCAGCCCAATGTTGTGACTGCTTCCCGTGTTTCAGAATTGTGTGAGGGCGCGCATTGTCGTGATCGTGGAGCAAGTTTGCTGGATTATTGCGCGGCCGAATTCTGCGAAAGCGTTAATTGCGTTTTTTTCCCAATGTCTTAATGTAAGCTTGCGAATTGATTGTCTCTCCTTTTGGCATAACATCCACAAGAATCACACATAACATCCACAAGAATCACACATAACATCCACAAGAATCACACATAACATCCACAAGCATCACACATAACATCCACAAGAATCACACATAACATCCACAAGAATCACACATAACATCCACAAGAATCACACATAACATCCACAAGAATCACACATAACATCCACACGAATCACACATAACATCCACAAGAATCACACATAACATCCACAAGAATCACACATAACATCCACACAAGAATCACACATAACATCCACAAGATTTACACATAACATCCACAAGAATCACACATAACATCCACAAGAATCACCCCTTCAAATTCCCAAGAGACAGTTATCATGACCTTTCCAGCTGTAGGTATTGTCTTGAAGTTCTTTCTTCGTGGTGATAGTGGGTGATGTCATTCCACTGACTGTCTTTGTCTCTCATGTTCTAAATGATGTACCCAGGTGTCGTCACCTGTAACAATCGTTGCCAAAAAGCTTTCTCCATCAGCATTGAAACACTCCAACAATTCAGAAGAACTTGCTTTCCTTTGCAACTGGTGGTCATTTGTGAGACGTCTAGGAACACATCTCGCACACAAGTTAGAAAATCCAAGCTTTTCATAACTGCATTTGTACTACCATTGCTGACTAACAGCAGTAAGGCCAATTGTTGAATAGTGATTTGTCTATCAGTGTCAACGTCTCAGATCTAGGGGATGGAAGACTCGGGTTCAGACAGGCGATCACAGATCTAACATAACTCCAAGTGCAAACATTATCAATCTACTTTAATATCAGGTAGATCTAATGAACAGTCATCTAGCACTTCTTTCATGATATCTTACATACACATCGACAAAGCATCATATAATTTATACATCACAGCATTAGTCTATTAACAACAATCTCTAGACTCTAAACCAATATCTATATGTTCTGTCCCTAGAAGCTAAACCCTCCTTTCAGTCCGCTGTCCAGTTGCCGTCTGCCCTTCGACTTGTGTCCGGTGGACACGGCGTGTCTCGCACACCTCGTGAGAGTTGCTTCTCACGCTTTAGGCGAACTCCGCCTGGGTCTATTGCGCAGTAGGCAATTCTATGTTATCGAACGTTCGAGACTTAGAACGTTCGAGTCGTTCTTATCTCCCTTCTTTGGACGCTGGTTCTTTCCGTGTATTGTTTCCCTTGTACTATGCCTGTGAGACTCTGACAGGGTCTCCCTTCCCCCTCTCTTGTGGGTTTCAATGTTTTAATTAGTCTGAACTAATTCTGTCAAGGGATCACAGGAATAAACCTCTTCTTTGAGATAGTAATATAGTGGATGGGAACTCAGTTATCTGTATTATAACACTGGCAACTCATGCATCTTGAGTACTGCGATTTAGGGTGGTTGCTACAGAGCCTCACTTCTCTTCATATTCTTAAATTCTAGCTACCCAGACCGAAGTATCCTGACGATTCGTGTGTTTCCACATTACGCCCTTCTCAAGTATCCAATATGATACCCAGGATAATGTACTCCTTTTACAGAGTTACATCAAGGCAAATTGCCTTGGCCTCTTTAAGAATAAATGCAAACCCGTTCCCCTTCATGTGTACTTGTATACACTTTTACTTCCTGTATGTTGCATGTAGTGCCTAATATCTGAATACTTTGTTTTCATCGACTAATTGCTAGTGTCCCTGTTGTCCTGTTAGTGTGTACTACTCTCCCTTTTGTTAATCTATAAATGTGTATGTAAGTTAACTGTTTTTGTAAAGTATTGTGAATGTGTTTCTAAATTGATGTGTTTAATGTGTGTGTGTTGTTTGTGGTGTTAATATTTCTCTAAGCGTCACGAGCTTGAATTTCCGTTGTCCTGAGTTACCCAATATGTGTAATTCATGACTTGAATATCCGAGCAGTGATTCTTAGACTAACCCTATTCCATATCTTGTAAGTTTACCTAAACATGTATAAAATCTTTAGACAAGTGTTACATTTACATCAGACGCAACAAATGACAATTAACTAGTTGTGCGTACAATTTGTACGCTATGTACATCATTCCTTCATTTATTTCATTCACGCTCTGTTTCATTCGTCTTTCATTCAAACATATTATTAGTTAAAATTGACAAGTTTAGTTAAGGTACAGGATTGTCGCCCTTCGAAAAATTTGGCGAGGTTTGAAAAATATAGTGTGAGAAATGGGTACTGATTGTACCGACAATAATGCATTGGTTTATAACATTGTTTAACGTGATTTAGAAAAAGTTAATGGTTTAAACGAAATCTTTATATAGAAGTTTTCCGTTGATCTTTTGTTCAACGTATTTTATGTGAAATGTATATAATTGAAAAAAATGACCGAAAAATTGACATAATAAATTTTAAACAAGTAATAATATATACATTAATGTAACATTTAATTAATTAAACTAACTTAATCCATCGATGATCTTCGTGTTGTCGTTCCTTACCGACGTGTGTGGATGGTCCTGTCCTAGTTAATAACTAGAAGTAAATCTGTCACAGTTAGTGTGGATCTTTCAACAATGTCGCATTCATAGTGATGTGTAGATCGAATTATGCCCACTGTCTTGTTCCATTCTATAGTAGGTGATGAGTTCATATTAAGTAATAGTAATGTTCTTTATGTGTGTTGGATGTAACTAATTGGTGGTTCCTTCAGTAGTGAATAAACTTAGTTTCGAAGTCCTTTCGTTTAAAACAGTATAACAATGTCGGAGCTGCTGTAGGTACGTAAGCTGTAGTATTCTGATGAGTGTACAGATACACTGACTGTTATGCGTCCTACTAAAAATACTGTTTGAGTAGTTGACGTTACTCATCTGGTGTATTTAGTAATCTTGATAGGATATCAGGTATAAGATTATTCGAGCCCTTAATATGGTGGATCTCAAAACTGAACTCCTGCAAAATAAGTGACCATCGGGTGATTCTGTTATTCTTCGGTCTACCATCTTTGATGACCAGCAATGACGAGTTATCTGTCTGGACTAGGAAGTGGCCGCCTCGTAGGAATTTCTGTAGTTTTAGAACACAATAAACCAGACTTAATGCTTCGAGTTCCGCTGTCAAGTATTTTGTCTCAGCTGGTTTCAACTTACGACTCACATACAGGATATGATGATCTACTCCTTCATACGTCTGCATTAGGCAGTCTCCAATGGCGATAGTACTGGCATCTGTTTTTAATATAAATTGAGATTTTAAATTTGGTAATCGCAGGATGGGTGGGTTGAAAAAAAAATGGATTTCAATTTACAAATTGCATCTTCTAAACTGATACTCTTACAATTCCAAATAATATACAATTGTATGATTATATATGTAATAATAGTCCTAAACAATGTAAGAGTGGATATGAATTTACAATAGGCATGTATCAGAATTATATCAACAATTTTGCACCAATAGGAGTCAATGAACTGTATCATGGTTTTTTCCATTTCAATATGGCGCAATGTTGACTGATATATGAGTGAGATGGTGATTATGATGGATAGTTGGTTTGTTCTCAAGATTGTGGTCAGAGATATATTTTGAAAGATAGGCAGTGTTGTTGCTAGTTGTGTCAATAGCAAAAGTAGCAAAAATGTCAGTAGTTTGCCTATGTCAGTTCTACTATTTGGTGAATGTGAGTGAGTGAGTTAGTTAGTTAGTTAGTCGTGGTTCCAACATCACGGCAACGGGTCGTCCCCATATTGCTCTGTTCCTGTGCCAGTGAATACCACACAAAATGCTCTTCACTGCCCAATGTGAACAACGGAATAGACAGGAGTATCGGCAAGCCAACATCCCGCACAGGTATGCATAATGCCGCCTTCAGAATGCCAACACAAAAGACCTCCATGAAAAATACAGTTCATCGTCGATTGAAACGGCAGTCACCAGAAAGACTTCATTGACCCGGGTGTTATCCCATATGGTTCAGTCTCTTTCCGCAGGACAACCCGCCGAAAGTGCCGCACAAAGCAGAAACTTCGTAGCTCCAGTGGCGACTCCCTGGAATCTCCTGAAAAATGCACTCATGAGACCGAAAAGGCAAACCAGTCAATCCAGCAACAGCCGGTCGCCATCGTTCCGAACATGCAGTTCACACTACAGACAACCGCGAACAGATGTAAAAGCATTCCACATGAAACTCACAGCTCACAGTGTCGCGCCACGCACTCACTCAGTAGCAGGGTGAATGTAAGTGTTTTGTTCTATTGGTTGCGATGTGTGTTTTAATGCAATTGTCTGCTAGACTGATAGGTGGTGAGGTTGTTTCAACTTTGTTGATTGTTTTCGTGCCGATGGGTGTTGAGAACCCTCGTTTGTTGTCTTTGTTTATGCGATTAAGCGGTTTGTTCGTATGCGGTCGTTTGCATGATTTCGTCTAAAGTTAATTGTTTGTGTAGTCTTATTTGCATGCTGTTTGTCTGCATGATAGTTATATGGTGATGTTATGTTGGTATCTGTACAACTTTCTGCAGATATGTTCGTTATCTTGGTTTTTCTTTTATGCGTTATTGCAAGATGGCAAATTTGGGTGGAACACATGTAATGACACTTGTTTGTTTTCAGTAGTACTTTGTCAATGATAGTGTCCCTTGGAAATTTTGTTAGTATTTCTGGTTTCTGATTTTTATCTCGCCTGACATCATTGTTGGTTGACTCAGGGGAAATAATTTCTATAGATCCGTTCAGTTGATCGTTATGGGTTTTCTCAGTTGCTAATCTGGTAACTGCGTCAACGTCTTCTGTTATATGTTGTACAGTTGCAGGTGCAGGATTTTCAGGGTTGAAAGTAAACTCACTTTGAGGTTTTGTTATTGTGGCCTCATTTATAGAGTGGACAGCCCCTGTGTCCTACACCTCATTAAATTCTTTATGAAGTTTGTCACTGGTGGTCTCCCTTATACTTTTAGCAGTTGGAGAAATGACACTTTGTTCAGGTATTATGGGGTTATTGCTTGTTTCATTTTTGCAATTTTCTTGTTCCCATTTTTGAATTTCTTTTCCTGAACATGCTTTTACGTTGGGGAGATTCCCAACGATCACATCAGCGCATGGATTGTGCAACACGGCACATAGCACGTGTCCTGACACGAATGGTGTTCGAATTTCGGTCATTGCTAAGGGGTACCTCTCAATGGTGCCTGCAATTGTGCGACATGTTACATAGTCATTTGTATAGTCACTGTCTTTCACTAGTGTCTTCCTTACCCCAGCCAGGGTCGAGCCGCTGTCATGCATTATTTTACATGGTTGGTTATTTACAAACCCTTTTACAAACTGAAGTTTGCATTTTGATGACAAGGCGGCATTGGCCATTTCGTTCGATATGGGTATTGTATGGCCACATTCGAGGGTTGTGTCTAGTTGGAACTTTTACATG
>JACEFZ010020627.1:0-23581 GCA_014155875.1 Cepaea nemoralis | reverse complement strand
GTGCGTCGATCGTTCTGTCTGTATAGATTGTCTGCCCTAGTTGTGATCATTTGAAAATAAGATTTGTTCGCCCATTCGTTCGTTCTGTCTGTTTGTCTGCCTGGCAGGCTGGCTATCTACTTTTTAAGTTCACATCAGCTTAATTAAGTCTTACGTCCACACATTATTCTGTTTGTTCTTCTTCTTTTCGTTCATCCGGAGTGTTTTTTCAGATGTGATTGCGGTGTGCGTTAGGCACCCTTGGGTTGAAAACCCTTAGGTCACACATCCGGCTTTCGCGTGCATTTTTGACCAGGTTAGCAATCCTGGGAGACTCTCACTTTTGTGGTACCGTCCACATCCCAGCTGGTCAAGTTCGAACAGTCGAGGACTTCGGTCATCCCTCAAGAGAAGGAAGGCGCAGTCCATAGCATTTTCCGCCATCCTAGGTTGCTTCCATAGTTGCAGGGCCGACACATAACGCCCTGATACTGGGCTCACCGAGGGAATGGTCACGTCATGCTCATGGCTGCTTTAATTCCTCACTTCAATATATTGGGCTTTTCGTTCGCCCCGGGCCGTTCCTGCACAAACCAGACAGGTCTGCAGAAGGTATTCACTCAGCGAGTTTTCGCACATGTGCTTGTCGTTGCGCCCGTCAGAGCTGTTCCAGGCACGACAGACATTCGGAATAACTACCTAGTCAGAGCTGTTCCGAACCAGAGCGGCATTCGGAAACTAGGTAGTCAGAGCTGTTCCTAGCACGGGAGACATTCGGACGAGACATTTCACTCGGACGTAAATGCGTAGTGTCAATTTTTAGTTTGCCACCCGTAGGACGACACTTCCGACTTCCGGCGGGCATTTTTTAGTGAGGTTAGCCTTCCTCTGTTCTGTTTGTTCTCATTATATAATTATCTTTAATGATAACGTATGTACAATTTTAACTTTAACTCTTTTTGCCCTAGACAATTTTTTCTCCATCTCAATGTTTTCTCTCAGTTTCTGTAACCCACTCTGTTCTCGTTGTTGCTGTAACCTACTCTGTCCCCGCTGTTTCTGTAACCAACTCTGTTCCCGTTGTTTCTGTAACCCACTCTACTCCCGATATTTCTGCAACCCACTTTGTTCCCGTTGTTGCTGAAATCCACTCTGTTCCTGTAGAACCGCTAACACTGTCCCCATAGGTTTTGTAGCCTTCCATCTTGAACCCAAATGCTTCTACTACGTTTTCTTCTAGAGAATATTATTTTAACTCCTGTCTCTGACATGGTTTGCCGTCAATCCTGCTAACTGAGCCATGGACTATTGTGGTTTGGATTCTAGACATTGACACAAGACATGATAACGTGAACTGTGCTGCAGTATTTCATCAAACCTGTGGCTGTGTACATCCAACTTCGACAAGCATTTTTTTTTTCAGGTTTGCTTTTCCGGGTGTTTAACTGTCCCCAGTCTACCTACAAGGCAGGCTTGTGTCCCTTCGTCTGGTTCTTGTCTCTAGACCAGTCGGCATGGGAGACCCTATCAGTAGTTGCAATACCATCGGAGTAGGTCTTGAGGTCATTATAACACGCAAATCCCTCAACTACTGTAAGGTAGAGACACGGCGCGGGGAATCCCGGGCATTGATTTCCAAGACAAAGTAAGTAAGTAAGTAAGTAAGTAAGTAAGTAAAGTAAGTAAGTAAGTAAGTAATTAAGTAAGTAAGTAAGTAAGTAGTAAGTAAGTAAGTAAGTAAGTAAGTAAGTAAGTAAGTAAGTAAGTAAGTAGTAAGTAAGTAAGTAAGTAAGTAAGTATGTTAGTTAGTTAGTTAGTTAGTTAGTTAGTTAGTTAGTTAGTTGGTTGGTTAGTTAGTTAGCTAGTCGGTTAGTTGGTTTGTTGGTTGGTTGGTTGGTTTGTTAAATAGTTAGTTAGTTAGTTAGTTAGTTAGTTAGTTAGTTAGTTAGTTAGTTAGTTAGTTAGTTAGTCAGTCAGTCAGTTAGTTAGTTAGTTAGTTAGTTAGTTAGTTAGTTAGTCGCGGTTCCACTTTCACGGCAAAGGTTCGCCCCATTATGCTCCATTCCTGTGACAGTAAATATAACACAAAATGCTCCTCACTGCCCCATGTGAATAGTAAAACAGACAGCAGTCTCGGCAAACCACCAGCCCGCACAGGTTTACAACGCACAATTCCAGAATGTCCAAGACCAAATAAATAGTAAAGGACCATTCAACACACCTTAAAACGCACTGGACATATGCTGCTAGGCCCATATGTATATAGAGCAAACGGCACCCGGTGGGTAATGTGGCCAGTGTCAACGTCCGCCTTTACTTCCCAAAACATTTCCTGGTACCCATTTTAGGCTGCGTCGATGTGGGTTCAATTAAATTGGAAAATATTAAATTGCAATTAAATTGGAAAATAAAGAGGGTATTTACGAACAGATAAAGCTAGGAGTACGACAGGGGTGTGTCTTGTCACCAGATCTCTTCTCCCTATATGGCGAAGTAATAATGAGAGAGATCAAAGAGATGCCAGGAATACTAGTTGGAGGTTATAATATAAATAATATACACTATGCAGATGACACAGTATTGGTGGCAGATAATTCAACAGACCTACAACAATTGCTGGGCATTATAGTAACAGAGAGTGCAAGGAAAGGGCTCTCCTTGAATATCAAGAAAACAGTAACAATGGTGATATCAAAGAAAATGGTGACACCAAAATGTGACATAGAAATAGAAGGAAAACTTCTTAACCAAGTGGATAATTTTAGATACCTAGGGGCATTTATAACATCAGATGGAAGATGTACAACAGAGATTAAGAGCAGAATAGGGCAAGCAAAAGCCGCATTTCAGAAAATGAAGAGTATCTTATGCAATAAGTCACTATCACTGAATGTAAGAAAGAGAGTGCTGAAATGCTATGTAGAACCAGTTTCTCTGTATGGGGGTGAATCTTGGAATTAAATGAACAACTTAAGAAGAAATTAGAAGCAACATGGATGTGGTTCCTGAGACGAATGTTGCGAATTCCTTGGACTGCCAGAGTAACTAACAATGATTGCCTGAAACAGGCTAATGAAACTAGAACATTATATACAACAATAAGAAAGAGACAAAAATCTTTCTTCGGTCATGTGATGAGAAGAGAGACATTGGAGAACATCGTGACAACTGGAAAGATCGAGGGGAAGAGAGGTAGAGGCAGACCAAGAGAAATGATGCTGGATGGATTGAGACGGTGGCATGGAGGAATATCAGCAGCAGAGTTTATCCAGAAAACCAAAGACTGAAAAGACTGAGATCTGTGGAGAGCCATGAACGCCTACGCCAGCTAACAGGGTACTTCATGGTGATGATGATGTGCAGTGTTTGACAATATTGCCGGTCCAAGTTTTTTATTCACCCTATGTAAAGTTAATGCAACATAATAGGTAAATACAAACTTGGACCGGCAATATTTTCAAACACTACACAGTCATTAAAAATACACCCTGTATAATGTGAAATATCATCATAATCTATGTCAGATAAATACTTAAGAAAACCAGTATGCGAAACCATCCTTTATGAGCGTCCCTTGCGCGCGTGTTGTACACAAGAGTTCTGCGAAACACAGACAACCTCATTACATTTTTAACAGGAGGCTTGACTTAATGAAATGTCAGTTGGCGCACTTAATTGTAAAGATGTGATGTCAGACGGTTAGAGAAGACACACGCGAGTACGCAGTGGTGGGCACGATTGCCCGCAAATACATACATACGCACTGCAAAGCATGACATTTGAAATATCGCAACCGCAGTAATATGAGGTCAGTCGGCTACAGAACACACATACACGCTCGCTCGCGCGCGCACACACAAATACACACATACACGCACGCACTGCAAAGCTTGACATTTCATGTATCGTCACCACACTTCTCTGTAGCCATGTAATGTAATGTAGTTATAAAACACACACATACGCGCGCGCGCACAGGCACACACACACGCACACACTGCAAAGCTTGACATTTCAAACGTCGCAAATGGAGGTCAGCATGGTTGAACGGATAAAAGCGCTGGTTCTTAAACTTCCGGTGTGCTGATGCCGAGGCAGCGGGTTCAACCCCATTTACCGGTCAGCTGGACTATAATGTTGACTTCTCGTCTTTGACTAGGGGGCGTAAAATTACAAGTACCTCTGAAGTCGGGATGGGTTCGTCTGATGGCGAGGGACACTGGTAATATGGAAAGCTAATCCACACACAAAAATCAGTCCAGTGCACTAGAAGTAGTTTAGCATGTGTAGGGACTACGCTTAAGTTCAAAGCGAGCGTGCGCCCCAAACAAAGAAATGTCATAACTGCAGCAGGAACATCTGCAGTAGAACAAACTCACTCTGCCTCGTCCCTCGTCTGCCTTTCACCTCGCAATGCAGCGAAGGTCCTCAACCTGAACTCAGCCCCTTTATTTTTCATGATGGGTTGGATTTTGGAACTATCTGCCTGATGAGGTAACTAGTCTCATGCCAGCTCTCCTTATTTGCCTCCTACGACACGGTAACACACGGGCAAAGAACAGCATTAGCAACAAAGAAAGGTTTATCACAAACAATAAGACTATCTCAACAATGGACGATTTATAATGAAGAAGATAACAATCAGGCCAACTTCACGGCAACAGGTCGTCCCCATTATGCTCCGTTCCTGTGCCAGTGAATATCACACACAATGCTCCCCCACTGTCCAATATGAAAAAAGACAAGAGTCTCGGCAATCCAACAAGCCCGCGCAGGTACACTGCATAATGCCGCCGCCAGAATGCCAACACAAAAGTCCTCCACGAAAACCACAGTGGTCTGGAATCTGCAGTCACCAGAAAGACCTCATTGACCCGGGTTTTCTCACATGGCTCTGTCTCTATCCGCAGGGCGACCCACCGAAAGCGTCGCATTAAGCACGAACTCTGTAGCTACAGCGCCGACTCCCAACAAAGAAGAAGACAATTACCAAAATGAGGGAGACAATTATTACAAAGAAAAAGAATATCTCAATAAAAATGATTTATAACAACGAAGAAGACAATATTTGAAAGAATCTACATCAGTCTTTCAACAACGAAGCAATAAGCATCATGAGTCATGCCGAGCGGCGCCGACGATTGCTTTCTTGCGAAGACATCGGTCCTCTGTGTAAGATCGACTACTGATTGTCTTGCGTGTACTGTCCAACTCTTACAATATCTCCTGCCATTCTCGACTTCTGTCTCTGAAACCTTCGATCTTCCCAGTTGTCACAGCCTACTCCATATTTTGTCTTCCTCGTCTTCTTTTGCCTAACTGCTTTTGCAAACAGGAAATACGTGTAATTGTATGTCTTTCGCTTACCTTGTTGTGTGTGTGAATGTCATATTTGATTTATTTAGTGTCTCTATTACTACGTCTAGTCATCTCTTTCTGAGACATTCTCTCGCTTTGTATCCCGATGTTCTCATGTAGAAAGCTCTAGACGCTGGTTGGCCTTGTCCTATTCTATCTAAGTGTCCGCACCATTTAATTCTTTGATGTTCTATAAAGTTAGTAATCGGTGTTATCCCTACACTTGTTCTTAGTTTCATAACAAATCAGAAATTGGCACATATTATGTCCTGATGTGAGTAATCAGAGGTCTTTATTTAATAGATCTCGTGCAATGCTTACACGTTGTTTTTCTTACTCCTTCCAAACATTAATACTGATAATTGACCTGCGAGTGTCCGTGTTTACTAAGCGACATGTGCATTCGGTAGCATAGTGGCATGTAAGAACTACAGCAACAACAACAACAAAAGAAATATCTGTAGCAACAGATGTGGTTTTATAGAAGAATGCTGAGAATTAATTGGACAGCCAAAATTACCAATCAAGACGTTTTAAGGGATGCAGAGCCGCAAAGACAACTTATCACAAACATCAGAAAGAGGCAGTCCTCGTTTTTTAGCCACGTTATGAGAAGACAAAAACTGGAACATATTGTGACAACGGAAAGATTTGCGGAAAGAGAGATAGAGGAAGACAGCGTGAGAAGATTCTTGACAGTCTTGTGTCATGGCACGGAACGGAGTCAACACAAGCATTGATCCATGCCGTCGGAGAACGCAATTTGTGGAGGAGCATGATCGTCCAGGCCTGCCGGCACGGCACTGGATGATGACAGCAACAGAAGAAGACAATATTTCTTGGCGAGTTAATAGCGACACAGTGACCACATATCCTAGTCTGTCACGTGCGGCACCGAGGTTCTTTTCTCTACTAGGACAAGACATTAGGGTGCAGAGAGCTACCACGCCGGCCACGATCTTCATAAACCTCCCATGTGGAATTCTAGGACCAGTCATGAATCTCGGAAAGTAAGGAAGGATCCGCTGTTTTATCAGCTGGGAAAGTAAGGAAGGATCCGCTGTTTTATCAGCTGGGAAAGTAAGGAAGGATCCGCTGTTTTATCAGCTGAGAAAGTAAGGAAGGATCCGCTGTTTTATCAGCTGGGAAAGTAAGGAAGGATCCGCTGTTTTATCAGCTGGGAAAGTAAGGAAAGATCCGCTGTTTTATCAGCTGAGAAAGTAAGGAAGGATCCGCTGTTTTACCAGCTGGGAAAGTAAGGAAGGATCCGCTGTTTTACCAGCTGGGAAAGTAAGGAAGGATCCGCTGTTTTACCAGCTGGGAAAGTAAGGAAGGATCCGCTGTTTTACCAGCTGGGAAAGTAAGGAAAGATCCGCTGTTTTACCAGCTGGGAAAGTAAGGAAGGATCCGCTGTTTTACCAGCTGGGAAAGTAAGGAAGGATCCGCTGTTTTACCAGCTGGGAAAGTAAGGAAGGATCCGCTGTTTTACCAGCTGGGAAAGTAAGGAAGGTTCCGCGGGATCCAAATAACTCACCCCAAATCGTCATATGTTTTCCTATCTCCTGCGCCTCCCTTTACGCCCTTCCCACATTATTCATCCATCTCTCTTATTCTTTTCCCCGAGTGTTTTATATCTTCTTCTATATTCTTTTTGCCCTGTGGTAGTACTATCAGGATTTTCCAAGGCGTGTCTTATCCAGCGGCAGCATCTTTTCCCCGCCTCTTGATCCGCTGGAATAGTCCGTAGCTAAATCCATTGCATATTGGGAGACTGCAAGAGACCCAGGAACATTTCCCTTGATGGCAGTAGATGAGAATCAGCAATGTCTCCACACCTCATATGAAGATCTCATGAATTGTCTCGGAATAAGTGTCTTGTTTGACTGGCTATGTGTCGAAGGTGTTACAAACGCAATTCGTAATTCCGCATACCCCGTTCGAAACAATGCTTTGGGAGATTTGACAGCAGACCCCCTTGCGTTATCTCTCATACAATGATATGGGTACCGGTCGTTCAGAAAGCAATGGCAAAGTACTGAATGTAAAATTTTTAACAAAATAACAAACAACCAACAAATTCTTGGATTGACTGCGACGTCCGAGACAGGATTTGCAAATAACTTCTTTTGTGTGGTGCCTACAAGGTTGTAGCCAAATTATAGCTAACTTCCGATTCCGCTATTATGTGCAAAGGTAAACTCACCATCATCATCATCATCATCATCATCATCATAATCATTCAGCAGGTCCTTTGCAGAACGTCGCTCTCATCACCTCCCGCCCAAAAACTCTCCATCCTTGCCAGTTCTCTCGCCTCATGCATGTCCACGCCCAGGTTGTCCTCACTGTTCCGAGTCCGGCTCCTTGTTTGTCGATCCCTCTCTTTTCTTCCAGAAATGGTGCCTCAATGTCTATTCTTCTTCAGGCACTGTGACGTTAAGTATGCCAGTGTTCTTTAAGTTCCCGGTACATTATGTTATTAATGAGCCAGTTTTCTTCCACGTTTAGATCGTGTTGAATGTTAGCATTCTTATTTTCTTATATACACTTAGAATTGTTCTGTAAGATTTAAGTTCAAAATTCCCGATTTTGGTCTTTAGTCATTGTGAAATAGTCCATGACCCACATACATATGTTGACACAGGATAGATACACGCTGTCATAAGTTTTAGGCTAACTAGTTTGCTAATGTCGCGCCACATATTCCTAATACTGTCTAACCTCTGCCAAGCTGTGGCCAGCCCAACTCTGACGTGTTTTGAACAGTCGCCAGTGTTGTAGATGTGGAGCCAAGATACTCAAAGTTTGTGACATTTTCAAAAAGAGCAACTCGATACAAAGGCAATGAAACTATAACATGGTATGAGCGAACGAGAGGCAGAGACGAAGAAATGCATACTCAGCATAAAACAGGAGACATTTAGACGAAACTGCGTTTATTAGTTGTTTTTTCCCTTACACTGCACGCAAACTTAGAATGTTATTTCATTTTTCTCTGACAGGAATTCATTGATTATAACTCAAATTTCGTAACTCCAACATAAAAATGCATCCACTCAATAAGACGAAAATGTCAAAGAATCCAGAATTTTCGCAGAGCCAGAAATAGTAATTGCATTAAGGACGTCGGCACTACAGAACATGTAGGCTTGTACTCTCTCTAGTAGTTACAACAACAGGCTTTCAAGTGTCAAACTGCTCATAAAACAGTCGAAAAACTATTGTCGAAATAGAGTGTTAGTTATTGCCAATCTGATATGGAGTCCGAATAATAGTTTTGTCTATTTTTCATTGTTTTGTTTTTCTTAGTCGATGGTAAAGACTTCGATGGAAACGTGAGTCTGTATCTGAGTGTGTTTTCTTTCGTCGAGTTTCCTGTTCATAATTTATGTTTTCGTTTCTGACTTCCAATCGGCGAAGTGGCTTTGGGGCTAATGAGACGCACAGTTTCATAATTCCCCGATATACGGAGTCGAAGGTTCGAAATCAGCGCGGGCAATTTTATTAGCTAATCGCACATGCGCACTCTCTCTCTCTCTCTCTCTCTCTCTCTCTCTCTCTCTCTCTCTCTCTCTCTCTCTCTCTCTCTCTCTCTCTTTCTCTCTCGCTCTCTCTCTCTCTTTATCTATCTATCTATCTATCTAACTATATATATATTTTTTTTTAGGAGGGGGGGGGGGGGGTAAAAATTACTTTAAAAATCATTTTGGGAACACTAAAAAGCCAAATTTGAACCAAAGCGGAGGAGTAAAACAGTCTTAGTACATTACCGCGCAATATTCAAGTAATTTAACTACCTTTAATACGATTTAGTTGAAGTGAGTGACTGCAACGTGCAGGCAATATGCAATGCGTTAAAAGATTGTTTAAACAAGAATGGACTTGAGTTGCAAAGACTAGTTGCACTCGCCACTGAAAATGCATCTGTCATGACAGGTGCAAACAATGGAGTGTATACAAAATTAAAATCCGAAGTTCCTCATCTGGTACTTCATTTCCTTCAGATGGCAGTGTCACAGGCTGCAGTTGCTTGTCTGCCCAGGAACATAGAGTTCATGATTAGGGAAACATATATCTGGTTTTCTCACTCACGTCTTCGTCAAGCAAAGTACAGGGAGCTTTTTGCTTCAATAAATGATGGACAACATCCGCTGAAGGTTGTTCAATTAAGCCAGACACTATGGATGTCCATTCAATCTGCCATTTTCAGAATATTGCAGCAGTGGGTCGAGCTCAGTACTCATTTTGATATAGCAAGACTCAACGAGCGCTGTTATACAGCAGAACTTCTAAATTCTATGTTTAGCGACATGAAAAACTATGTGTATCTCATATTTCTCAAGCATATTCTCGGAGAAGTTCAAAGTGTGAATAAGAAATTCGAAGCAGATATACAGGATCCAACAAAATTACTCAGCGATCTTGTCCAACTCACTGATTCTATCAGTTCAATCAGATTGCTATTCCTGGGGCAAAAAATAACAGAAAGTGATGCTATTCAAGATTATTTACATCCTAATCCCAATCTAGGTTATGAGTTTGAGAAAGAAATAGCAGCTACAAGTTTCCTGATGAGAAAGAAATTCGTGAAAGGTGCATCCAGTTTTTAATAGAGCTATTGACACAGCTGCGTTTACGTTTGCCGGATAACGTTCGAGTGTTGCAGTCCATGTCATGTTTTAGTGGAAGTGAATGTCTACAGCCAATGAAGCCCTGTATATTGGATATTGCTAAAATGTGTGTAGAAGATCTCACCCGCATCGATTTTCAGTGGAGAAAACTTCATCATATGCAGTGGTCAGACCTCTGACACACTTAGACTATGGGCAGAAACAGCCTCATACAGGGATGCCACCGGTGAAAATCCTTTCTAAGATCTTACAGATTTAGCTTTAACTGTGCTCATTTTACCTCATTCTAATGCGGAAGTGGAGCGTATTTTCAGTCAGATGGGAGTTATAAAATCAAAATTGCGGAACAGACTGAGCATCAAGAGTTTGACAGCTGTTTTGACTATTAGATATGGAATGAAAAGATATAGCAAATGCTGTCATGATTATAAAACTACCTAAGGATATTCTACGAAATTTGGATCACAGGAGGCATATACACTTTTCTTTCAATCATCATCATCGCAGGAGCAAACACAGCAGGAAATAGCTACAGAAACTGAAAAGGAGTTGTCTGACTGGGGTTTGGCAGATTTGGAATAAACTTCATTCTAATATTCAGTGGTAATAATAAATTATAATGTGCTACTTTATAACATTTTGAATGAATACCGCCAGTGCTTGTTTTAGTACTTTCCCAAAAAATGTTATTGCAATTTAATGCTTTTTTGCCGACCACGTAAACGTTGGACGGAGATAATATCAGAGTCCATGGGAATATCGATACATGAAGCCCATAATCGGGCACTCTCACGATGTTTATACTTCACCTCGACACCGCAAGGTACAAGAGGAACATGATGAGATGCGATGAGTGCTTTTTTTTGGCTCGAGAGTAGTTCTGATTGGGATTTGGCGGATCTGGAATAAACTTCATTGTAATGAAGTGATAATAATAAATTATAATGTGCTACCTTGTTACATTTGTAATAAAACAGTTGGTGCTTTTTTTTTTTTTTTTTGGTGCTTTTTTGGGTCGATTTTGGTGCTTTTTCATCAAAAGAAGATGACATCACTGCATTTTACATACAGCGTTTTTTGGGTACACGATGCTAGACCCATATATTAAATGATTCAGCGCACGATGGGGGTGTAGTCAATATCACAATGATCGCCTTTACTTCCACAGACATTTCCTGGTACTTGTTTTAGAATGGATCCCCCTATAAGCTCATGTCAATGTTAAACCATTCAAATCCACCGTGATGCGGATTGAATTCACGGCCACCAGGCCGGCAGGCTTTATGCCCGGTCACTACGCCACCGCGGCTCCATTTGTTGCCACAGGGTCAAATATATTGGGGAACTTCTGGGGCATGTCTCGCGTGTGCTTCTTTCTTATTATCTTCTAGGCGTGTCAATTAATGCCTGGGCATTTCTTAAACAGTACGCCAGATGAGGGTGCCGCATGAAAAGAGCATACATGTAATGACGACGATGATGATCATAATTACGCACTTAATGATGGTGATGGCGATGAAATTGACAGTAGTGATGATTGTGATTATGATGAGTATGATAATTATAATAATGAAGCATTTTTGATGATTAAGATAATGCTGTCATTGTGGATAATGAAGACAATTACGATGGTGTGGATAATCATGACAATGTTGTTTAGGATGATGGTGATGATGATGGTATAAGGGGTGTCGACAAAGATGGCAGAAAATCAATGGCTATAAAGATTATTGTGATTCTGAAGATGATAATACGATGGTAACACAGAAGCCAACAAAGACAGAAGCAATGATGATGATGATGATGATGATGATGATGATGATGATGATGATGATGATGATGATGAAGATGATGATGATGATGATGACGATAATAACGATGATGGTGATGATAGTAGTTGATGTGTGTCATTCATCATGTGTGTGTGTGTATGTGTGTGTACGTATGTATGGATGAGCGTGCGTGCGTGAGTGCGTGTATATGTCTGTGTATGTGTATGTATGTACGCATGTTGTTATCAGGACTCAGTCAGGCATGACCAAGTTACCGCATGACAGTAGGCGGTACCACTTGCTTTCCCTTTATCGCCAAATGTTGGACGGCGCTCACCAAACCCGTCACACCACATTGCGCTAACGGCTTCGGGCGGAGGAGAGCAATTGGGAAGGTACAAACATTATCCTCGTAAGAGGGAATGCAACCTAAAGACTAACTATCATTACCGCGCCCTAAGGTTTGGTCGGCAACTGGTCTGGGATCAAAGCTCCGACAATCGGACAGGTACAGCATTGCTTTGCTGATCCGACATCTTCTGCAGCGCATCTTGTTCCAGATGTATTAGTTTGATCTTTCCTTTGGAGTAAACTAGGCAGGCCGAGAGAGGGATCATGCTACATAGGCAACACATGGTCTCAACAATTCAGCCTAGGCTCTTAGCTATGGAGAGGCATACCTCAATCCCTGGGCTTTAATAGTCTGGGAATCAAAGCGAGAGGCATCAGTAACGAGTTATAAGTCCTTGTCAGATGGCGTAGGCAGGGGCGCCACTGGTTGCCTCTGACAATGGGAGACTCCTACAGGTGTCACTGATCAGCTACCGCCCGCCTCAAGCAGAATATCCCCCGCCAATTGGGTGCTGATCCGCCTCAGCTTGACTGCTTCAATAGGTGCTTCGAGCTAGGACACAATCCGAATTTCAGGTTGTGAAACCAAAGCAGCTAACACTAAAGAGAAACATAGAAATCTCAAGCTATGTCTTGCAATCAGGGACACAAGAACCGTGTGTTCGGGACTTTCCACTGATCTGACAAATATTGACGACGTGAGGCAACGGCTATGACTGATACCGAACTCAACCGTCTTAACATTGCTGGCCTGCAGGAGACACGACTATCTGGGAACGGTCACTCAGTGAAAACAAGTACACCCTTTTTTGAAAGTACACCCTTTTTTGAAAGGGTAAAGGGCTGGAAGAAAAAATACAACATGGAGTAGTTATTGCTGTGAAAACTTCACAACTGGGAACGATTGTTTGCTTGCTTGCTTGTATTCGCTGGCTGTGAACGTCATCGCGAAGTCCTGTATGTCGGATGAAGACATCCTGCTGTCCAACATCAATGTGATGTCATACAGGACCTGAGGTTTGCGTGAGTATCCGTTGTCCCGTGTCTGGCTTATTGGTGTGCAGACTGGTGGTTCCTCGCCGTTCCTTGTGGTTGTGTGAATGATTCCCGACTTCGGAGGAATCAACGATCCTACTGACTTTAGCCAGGACCCCAAAGGGACCTGTTGCCCAGGACGCTCGGCAAGGACGCGTCAGTGGGTCTTGGCAAGTATAGAAGCCAGCCCTGGTGCCTTGGAAACACCTCTGCGTTCCACTGGGAACGATTGAAATTGGAGCTGAAGGTAATGAAAGTCTATTATCTCTGCGTTGGGCAACCTCTTGTGGTTTTGTCACTATTATCACTGCATACGCACTGAAACTCACTTTCTCTGGCGATGTGAATGATTCCTTCTATGACTAGGTAGACTGTGATCAAGGCAGTTCCAGCAATACCAATGCATTTATATGCTCGGTGATGTTAATGCTCGTGTGGGGAAAGATTCGTATCTGCACATGTATGTTTGGATCTATGGATTTACCATTGGGGGATATAACATCAATAACATTAGATATGCGGATGATACAGTTTCAATTCCAGACAATGAACAGGACCTGCAACATTTAGTAGATACGGTTACTATACACAGTGGACAACTAGGGTTAAAATTAAACTGTAAGAAGACCGAGATTAATGGTCGTCTCTAAGAAGAAAGAAATACCACAATGTAATATAAGGATAAATGGGAATATTCTTAAAGAAGTGAATCGGTATAACTATCTCGGTGCAGTCATAACATATGATGGGATGTGCTTAGAAGAGATTATAACAAGAATTCCTATGAGAAAAGCAGCCTTTTGCAAAATGGATAACATATTGACTAATAAAATGATGTCAATTGCATCGAGAAAAATAGTGTTGAAGTGCTACACACAACCTGTATTTTTTTATGGATGTGAAACTTGGACGATGAGCAGACAAGCTGAAAACTTCTAATGCCAGTGGAAATGTAGTTTCTGAATAAAATGCTTAGAATACCATGGACAGACAGAAACACAAATGAGCAAGTCCTACAAGAGGCAAATCAAAACCGAAAATTGATTAGAGAAATTAGACGTAGATAGTCACAATTTTCGGGCATGTTATGGCAAGAAATAAACTAGAGACCTTGGTGACAACTGGCAAGATTGAGGGGGAAAGAACAAGGGGAACACAGAGAAGAAAATACCTGGATGACTTGACCACTTGGCAGGGTCGAGACAAGAACACTGAGCTGATCCACGACACTGGTGATAGTGTAAGATGGCGAAACATGACCACCCACGCTTACCGGCACGACATATGATAATGATGATTAATATGCGTATGTGTGTGATAAAATCCAGAAAAATAACATGCTAATAACGACATTCTCAAGCGCAGGTCGATCTGCTGCCACTAATGCTATTAGGACAAACGTGTAGTTTGACACATTAGAATGCAGCGGAATCCAGGAATGCATGACTGATCAATTAACAGATGAGGAAAATATGAGGGCATTACCGGCGGACGAGTGGTGCAGGGAATTGGCGGTAAGATGTCTTCATTAGAATGATGAGACACGTCAAGATCTCTTGTGGCAAAGAGAAAAGAGTGAATTTTGTTTATTAACTTGGAAAGCTGAAGAGCGATGTTAAGATTACTTTGGTAACAATAAAGTGATTGGTCGTTGGATTGATTAAATAATTAATTACGGCATAAACTCATCTCGAAATTACTTATTCTATACCAATCACATCGTAGTAAAGTAATCAGTCGCTCTCTCTCTCTCTCTCTCTCTCTCTCTCTCTCTCTCTCTCTCTCTCTCCTCTCCCTCTCTCTCTCTCGTTTTCTCTCTCTCGTTTTCTCTCTCCCCTTCCCCTCCCTCTTTCTCGCGCTCTCTTCCTCTCTCTCTCTCTCTCTCTCCCTCTCTTTCTCTCTCCCTCTCTCTTTCGCTTTCTCTCTCCCTATCTTTTTTTCTCTTTCTCCCTCCCTTCTCTCTCTCCCCCGCTCTATCTCTCCCTATCTCTTTCCTTTTCTCTCGTCTCTCTTCCCTCACTCTCTCTCTCTCTCGTGCTCTCTTCCTCTCTAGCTTCCTCTCTCCCTCTTCCTCTCTCTTTCCCTTTCTCCCTCTCTCTCGCGCTCTCTCCCTTCTTCTCTTTCTCTCTCCATCTCCCTCTCTCTCTCCCTCTGTCCTTCTCTCTCCCTCCCCCTCTCTCTGTCTAAAACAGTCTTAGTTTCCACAACTCTCTTATTGTATAAGGGCAGCATTCAAAGCTCAATTCGCCGGTTGTGGCTAGGGGGCTAATGACACGCAGTTCCACAATTCCCCGGCACACCGAGACGAAGGTTTGAAATCAGCAGAAATCAGACGACTTTGAATCAGATCGCTTTGCTTTCATGTGGATGGTATAAAACCGTCCAGAAAGCAATGGCTAATTACTGAAGGTAAAATTGTCTAGGAAATCACAATCAATAAATGCTGGAGTTGATTGCAATGTAACGTAAAAGGGTGCGATTCAGACTTTTAACCACGCCACAATGGTCGCTCTGTTTATGGCTGAATACCCAAGGATGCGTCAAGTATTTATAGACATTTAGCGATAGAATTGTGTATATGTTCTTCTTCTTCTTATAGTCCGTGTCGTGTTGCGTTGGTGATCATGTCCCTACATAGCCATCTGTCTCGTGTGTGTCTGTGTGTGTGTGTCTGTGTGTGTGTGTGTGTGTGTGTGTGTGTGTGTGTGTGTGTGTGTGTGTGTGTGTGTGTGTGTGTGTGTGTGTGTGTGTGTGTGTGGTGTGTGTGTGTGTGTGTGTGTGTGTGTGTGTGTGTGTGTGTGTGTGTGTGTGTGTGTGTGTGTGTGTGTGTGTGTGTGTGTGTGTGTGTGTGTGTGTGTGTGTGTGTGTGTGTGTGTGTGTGTGTGTGGTGTGTGTGTGTGTGTGTGTGTGTGTGTGTGTGTGTGTGTGTGTGTGTGTGTGTGTGTGTGTGTGTGTGTGTGTGTGTGTGTGTGTGTGTGTGTGTGTGTGTGTGTGTGTGTGTGTGTGTGTGTGTGTGTGTGTGTGTGTGTGTGTGTGTGTGTGTGTGTGTGTGTGTGTGTGTGTGTGTGTGTGTGTGTGTGTGTGTGTGTGTGTGTGTGTGTGTGTGTGTGTGTGTGTGTGTGTGTGTGTGTGTGTGTGTGTGTGTGTGTGTGTGTGTGTGTGTGTGTGTGTGTGTGTGTGTGTGTGTGTGTGTGTGTGTGTGTGTGTGTGTGTGTGTGTGTGTGTGTGTGTGTGTGTGTGTGTGTGTGTGTGTGTGTGTGTGTGTGTGTGTGTGTGTGTGTGTGTGTGTGTGTGTGTGTGTGTGTGTGTGTGTGTGTGTGTGTGTGTGTGTGTGTGTGTGTGTGTGTGTGTGTGTGTGTGTGTGTGTGTGTGTGTGTGTGTGTGTGTGTGTGTGTGTGTGTGTGTGTGTGTGTGTGTGTGTGTGTGTGTGTGTGTGTGTGTGTGTGTGTGTGTGTGTGTGTGTGTGTGTGTGTGTGTGTGTGTGTGTGTGTGTGTGTGTGTGTGTGTGTGTGTGTGTGTGTGTGTGTGTGTGTGTGTGTGTGTGTGTGTGTGTGTGTGTGTGTGTGTGTGTGTGTGTGTGTGTGTGTGTGTGTGTGTGTGTGTGTGTGTGTGTGTGTGTGTGTGTGGTGTGTGTGTGTGTGTGTGTGTGTGTGTGTGTGTGTGTGTGTGTGTGTGTGTGTAAAAAAATGTGAACTGTTAAAAGAACCATCTTGGTCTGCATTGCAGAAAATAAAAGTAACAGTAACACAACGAAAAGAGATTGTTCGGATTGCAACATCATAGTGAATGAAACAATTCTGAAGCAAATCAATGGGTTGAAATATCTAGACCTGTTGATAACAGTAGATGGTAGATATAAAAAATACGGTAAATGTATATACAGGGTGTTTGTAAAGTGTCACTTCATTTTGTATGTAGAACAGCTTTTTGTTGGAGAGTATGTTTTCCGTTTGCAAGACGGAAAAAATACTCTCCAACAGAATAGCTGCTCTACATACAAAGTGTAGTGAGACTTCTCCATCACCCTGTATAATACCACCAGCCAACACAAACAGCAATTCAAAATATGAAGACTATCTCATAGTGTATACATATGAAAGCAAGTAAATATTGTGTTTATACTGCGTCAGTTTTGATGTAAGGAGGTAATTCATGGATAATCAGCAGATCAATCAGAAATGGCTTAAACGCCGCTGTGAGTAAGTCAAGGACAACAAGAAGTAGATATGATAAGCTTCACTAGGACACAGTCACAAGTGACACTATAGTAGTATACAATGCGGGAATCAAGTCTAATTTCAGTGGATTTATGTGGGTGGGCGCCCCATAAATCCTTATATGTTTGTTATCCCGACCCTGTTCGATCTTGCGAAAACGGTCCGCCGTTGACCTTTGACCTAACAAGGGATTAACTCATGAATAACAAATCGACTAGATTATTGCGATTATCTCCCTTTGTTAAAGATATATTATTCGTTGTAATGTTTATGTTTTATTTATTTATTTATTTATTTTTTCAATTGAAAATAAAAGATGGAGGTTATTAGTAGTCTTTAGTGGATTGGGTTAACCACTATCATCAAACGGTCTCAGAGCTTCAAATGAAACGATTAATAAAGTAAAGATGGTGGTAAGTAGCAGGTGTAGTGGTCGGGATGTGTGTGTATACAGGGGCGGGGTAGACTGACGTATAGTGGGGCGCAGGGGTATCGAAGGGCATGGGGCTGACATAAGAACCGGTGAGGTGTGGCGGATTCGAGTCCCATAAAATACGCGACGTAGGTGGGTATATGTCCAATATTAATCATGGATCCAGGGCGGGCGGATGCACTCGGGGTGAACCGGCTCGAACTGGACCGGACGTCGGCATGAGAGCGAGGCGAGGCGGGGAGGGTTCGAGTCCCATAAAATACGTGGTATGTGTGGGTAGGTGGTTATTATTAGTCATAGATCTGAGGTGGAAACATCCTTTTAAGGCTCTGATTGCGGGACCAACGGGGTGTGGAAAATCCGTCTTTGTGCAAATGTTTCTTGCACATCTATCAGTTATAGTCGACCCGATTCCATAGGAGATTATATGGTGCTACGGACAATGGCAATCCATATATGAAACTATGAAGGGCATTCAATTTAATGACGGCTTGCCAGATATGGAACAGTAGACAGGCGATAGACGTCGGCTAGTGTAATAGATTACCTAATGTCCGAGGCAGATGATAAGGTGTCTAAGCTATTTACTATGGGTATTCATCATCGCAACCTCAGTGTCGTGTATATAGTCCAGAATCTCTTTGGAAAGAATAAAGAGGAAAGAACCATTAGTTTGAATTCACATTACTTAGTGGTGTTTTAGACCCCACGTGATGGGTCTCAGATTACCAACCTGGCCAAGCAGATGTACCCAGGTCGCGTGTCATATGTTGAAGAGAGTTTTAAGGACGTGACAGCAGCTCCACGTGGTTATTTGCTTTTTGACCTTCGACAGGAAATACCGGATCAGTTCCGCTTACGAAGTCATATTTTTCCCGATCAGCGTCAAGTCGTCTATGTCCCTAAATAATATGTCCAATCGGGTGAAACGTCACGAGGCCATGCTACGGTTTCTGGGCGAGGCGAAGCCAACTGATGCGACAGCCGTAAGTAATTCAGCTTCCCCAGACATCGTCCGATCAATTTGCGAGTGCTGTCACAATGTGTTAAAAAGGTAATGTTTCACCGACACCGGCTCAGAAGAGACGGTTGCAGTGGCACAAGAACAGTCAGAGAGTGCTCATGCGTAAGAAGCTGAAACAAATATTGCAAACAAGGTGGTTTTATAGGTACCATATTAGGACCCATTCTAAACGTGCTGAAAGGCGTCGTGGGCGTATAATGACGAAAATGATCCTGATCGGCCCCCGGATGCTGGAAAAACCTTATGTACCACCCGATACATTAACAGATCACTTGCGTGACTCGGATCAGCAAATGCAACAAGACCAGGAAACCGAAGATCTACCACCGCGGGGGAAAAGCCCGCGTGTCTGAATCGACTTGAGCAGTACAGGAATAAACCGTTAGGTACCGTGGATATCAAGGAACAAAATCACGGAGTCAGCACTTTACCGGCATCAGTAGCCAAGACATCGCCTCAACAAACACCTATTCAAACGCTTCAATAAACACCGGCTAAAAGTCAAGTAGTCAAGCCCAAAATAGTCGCAACGACACTACCTTACAAGCTCAGGCGAAACAAGAAGAAGAGTAAGCCGCCTACACCCAAGTGGTAAAAATGGCCTCGCAAAAAAAGGTAAAACTACGATCCTCAGAAATACGGAGCCTACGGTGGAGCCGACGTTTTAAAACGGAATACTAAATTAAAGAAGATAGAGACTTGGCTACGACGTCATGATGCATATACTTTACATAAATCGAACCGTCGTCGCTTCCAGAGACGTCAAACCATAACCGGTGGTATAAATAAATAATTTCAAGCCGACGTGATAGATATGAGACAATTACAACGATACAATGACGAGATGTCGTACCTAGTGACGTATCGCAATATGTTTAGTAAATATTCTTGGGCCATCCCCATCAAGAAGAGAATGGGGAAAGAGCTAGTGGATGCCGTTAGTAAAATATATGCTGATAGACAACCGATAAATTTTCAGACTGATAAATGGTCGGAATTTGTCAACCGGACCTTCTTAAAATTTCTGACAGATTGAGGTGTGCATTTATTTACCACTGAGAATGAGGATGTAAATTCCGCAATAGTGGAAAAATTCAACAGGACCCTTAAAGAAAAAATGTGGCGCTATTTCACCAAGACCAATAAACTTCGCTACATCGATATGATAGATAAACTTATCCGAAAATACAATGGCTCATATCACAGAAGTATTCGCATGGCGCCCGTGCAAGTCAACTATACAAATCAAGAAGAGGTGTGAAATAACTTGTATCAGAAGAAGATCGACAGAAAAGTCCATTTTACAGCTGGTGACCGAGTCCGACTGGCTCAACCCAAACAACCATTTAGAAAGTTATATATGCTCTCGTGGACATAAGAACTGTTTACCGTTAGTCGTATAAACCAGTCCAGTCCGGTGACGTATGTGCTAACAGACGATTCAGGGGAAGAACTTCGAGTCTCATTCTACCGAGAAGAGATCCAACTCGTCGGAGACAAGCAAGTGTATCGCGTTGGAACAGTCTTACAAGAAAGACACAGGTGAGGTGGTGGTACAAAGTATTTAGTCAAGTGGTTCGGCTATCCTAAAGCATTAAACAACTGGATCGCAGACCTAACCAGATACTAATGGAAGAAACCAACGTGGAAACTAACCTACAGAATAACCCAGAAGGGGAAAGAACAGGGCCTTTTGTTTGGTCAGTGAATACCACGGTTAGAGATTGTCTTCTTCTGTCACCTGGTCGTTATATACACCGTCATTGGCGTATCACTATTCAATCTTCTCGAGACAGCGTCGACGCAGCCGAGGGAAAGCTTTGGATCGCTCTGCTAAGCAGCTGTCTGGGTTACATGTTACCAAACCCTAATATGTGAGTTTCTACTTGACATTACCGAACAATGCTTCGCCGAACATGTTTCCCAAGAACACGCCAGGTAATTATTTCGTCAAGTTACCACAGACTATTGAGGTGAGTCAACATTACGAAGAGGGTCTGGCCTAAATTTAATTTCCCAGCTACTACTGCAATGTGCTAGAGAATGAAGTGTGGATAAGATACAACTCACCCAAAAGAGGAATATCCAGAAGGCTATTCTCCCAGTCCTGTACAGTTCACCAGACGCATTTATATTGGAGCTGAATCGAATAATGAAAGAGATGGAAGTGGATGATCAGACGCGAGTCAGATTATATTTCGACAATGCATCAAAGAAAGTCATCTTGAAATTATTCGAAACGGGGGCGGTGGCTACATTTAGCGACAGGCTGAAAGAGATATTAGGACTTCCCTCCTCGAGGATATCACATGCCAACGCAATAAGGGAAGGCTAAGTGGCAATAGACCTGAATAAAGACCTGCAAAGTGTCTACATCTACTGCGATCTCATAGCGGTAAGACCAGTCGGAGACGGGGCATCTGATGAAAGGTCGTGTGGCGAGCATGACCCCCATTCTCCAGCCCTTATCAAGCCTACAACGGGTCACCGATCGGGTAGTAGGTTGCCCCACGACCTTTCATCAGGATGAAATAGATAGTGTAGAGGCCACAGGTGTTGCTTAACACATCTTGTAGGACACGGGTATTATACATAAGTGGTGTGTCTGAATGATGATCTATACATTTGTACAGGTCACTATGTAAGGGCTGCAGACCAAATGAATCAAAGTACTCACACTTGCCTGACCCCTTCATAGTACATGGCGACCGAGTAGGAACTCGGTTTATAACTAGGGTCAGTGTCTACGATAAAAGCCGCTGGTCTGCTTCTATCTAGATGTCGGGGTAGCTGATCTCATGCACACACTCTGACCTGTAGTCGACGAACATAGTATCAGCTAGTAGTATCCTGGTAATCTGCTGTGTGTTAATTATGAAGCGTAAAGTGTTAGCATGTGCCTGATCTTGGAGATTTCAATTAATCGTCGTGCCTGGCGTAGACGATGACCTGTAATGGCTCTGGGGTGGGTGTGTTGAACTTAAATTCCAGTATTAAAGGCCCCGTCCTCGGCATCTCAAACTGGCCTCCGTCTAGTAAACTGGGACTCAAATCAAAAGCATACAGTGTATAGACACACTTGAATTGATTATAGTCAATTGAGTTGTCGGCGTCTTTGCCCATGAGACCCATGGCTAGGTTTTACCAAAATAGGCTCGTACATATTAGTTACGCTCAAAGTCCATGGTCAGTGGTTTGCTGGTGGCAGCTCGACCATCGACGGTTACGTTCAGATACGTCAAACAAAAAGTTTGAAAATTATACGGGTTATAGTTGTAGGAACCGTTAACAGCTGATGATGTAGTAAGTCCAATCAAGATGTGAGTGGGTGTTTGACTCATAAACAGATTGTCTTGAGTGTGAAATAACATACCCTGAGGGATAGCTAATATTTTTAGCACCACACGCTTGAACGGGAATTTCGCGTTGGCCCTCATCAACACTTTCTCGTGGGCGAGCGCGATGGCCGGATTCAGTCTGGCTTTACGAACCACCAGCGTGGCATACGTTATAATGGATGAAAAACCAAGCGCCCCATCGGTGGTCAAGAGGTTAAAGGTGGCTTTAGACGAAGTCAACTTAATTTTCACATCCACGCCGTTTATCATGTAGCGGTCTTGCATAAAAATGTCGGCGTATAGTCGACCAATCATACCTATTTCTTCACTCTCGCTGGCTAGTTGACGTCTTGTTCTTAGTCCTTTGTTGTTTTCGCCTTGCATGTCCACCCAATCCACTAAAGACTACTAATAACCTCCATCTTTTATTTTCAATTGAAAAAATAAATAAATAAATAAATAAAACATAAACATTACAATGAATAATATATCTTTAACAAAGGGAGATAATCGCAATAATCTTGTCGATTTGTTATTCATGAGTAATTCCCTTGTTAGGTCAAAGGTCAACGGCGGTCCGTTTTCGCAAGATCGAACAGGGTCGGGATAACAAACATATAAGGATTATGGGGCGCCCACCCACATAAATCCACTGAAATTAGACTTGATTCCCGCATTGTATACTACTATAGTGTCACTTGTGACTGTGTCCTAGTGAAGCTTATCATATCTACTTCTTGTTGTCCTTGACTTACTCACAGCGGCGTTTAAGCCATTTCTGATTGATCTGCTGATTATCCATGATTTACCTCCTTACATCAAAACTGACGCAGTATAAACACAATATTTACTTGCTTTCATATGTATACACTATAAGATAGTCTTAATATTTTGAATTGCTGTTTGTGTTGGCTGGTGGTATTATACAGGGTGATGGAGAAGTCTCACTACACTTTGTATGTAGAGCAGCTATTCTGTTGGAGAGTATTTTTTCTGTCTTGCAAACGGAAAACATACTCTCCAACAAAAAGCTGTTGTACATACAAAATGAAGTGAGACTTTACAAACAGCCTGTATATATATTTACTGTAGTTTTATATCTACCATCTACTGTTATCAACAGGTCTAGATATTTCAACCCATTGATTTGCTTCAGAATTGTTTCATTCACTATGATGTTGCATTTCGAACAATCTCTTTTTGTTGTGTTACTATTACTTTTATTTTCTGCAATGGAGACCAAGATGGTTGTTTCAACTGTTCACACACACACACACACACGCACACACACACACACACACACACACACGCACGCACGCACACAATTAGCAGACAAGTGAGAAATAATGTGGAGGGTGCGGAGATGAGGTATTTATAGGATGCTGATGAAAACGGTGGGAAAGGAATTTAAAAAAACCCAAAAAAAGCAAACCCCCCAGACAT